>JANZXR010260941.1:0-30074 GCA_027575705.1 Erythroxylum echinodendron | reverse complement strand
CGGTTAATTACATTGTTTTGTATCAACTGGTTATAAAACAAAGTGGACCGTTTTGGTTATTGATTTTCTGTACTTTAAGTTTTTGGTTTTAAAAAAAAATTATACCGACTTTTAATTGTTTAGTGCTGTGGCACACCACCCTCGCGGGGCACGAATTCGGATATCACTATCGATATCGGGTTCCGGTCCAGCGGGAGTGGGGTGTTACACTTAAAGTATTTGATCACTTACCTATACTGGGTAAAGATTAATACTTTTGTTTTCAATAAAATTATGATGTGATTGTTATTAATATAGATTAGGAAGTTACTTTTATGATAATTTGATTATAATTATATGTTAATTTGATTCAATAGGATATAATGATGTATAGTATAAATGGATAAATCGAGATTGATGATGAATTGATCTTATAAGACTTATAATTTTGATTGTGATTTGCTTGAGTACAAGCAAAGCTTAAGTGTGGGGATATTTGATAGATGTATAATTGATCATATTTATACCTCATATTTGATGTATTTTTGCTTGATAAATTATTTTTTTATCATATATTTTGTACTTAATTCACTCTAAGTGTGTTTATAGGTTATAATTGCCCTCACAGACTCAAAAGAGAAGAATTCATATGAAAACATGACATAAAACGAAAATTAAATCATATAAGGATACACGGTGCCATGTAGATTCACGATTTCTAGATATTTTAGTTATGCACGATTTAACCGTGCATCAACCAACGCATCAGCCAAAACTCTTAAATTTACTATAAAAGATATTTTCGGAGGCAAATTGAAGGAGAATACATACAAAGGCACTCTGAAACTCTTAGAGGCCACTTAAGGGACGATTTTGCTCCAAAGAAGTGAAAATTTTGAAGAATTCATTGAAAGATCCATCGAAATACAAGATCAAACCTCTACCTCCTAAGAATACTTGATAGGAGACAAATAAGGAGATTTATAATTATGAACCAATTGTTTTTAATTCGTTTTTCTTTCTGTTTAAGTTTGATTTCTTGTTTAATCATGTGTAGCTAAACGTCTAGCTAGTGATTAGCTTAGAACCCTATTTTATACTTTAACATGTTTTGATTCTTTTATTAATGCAATTAGTTTGATTGATATATTGTGATCAGATTACGTGTTTTATTTATGTTCTAATAGATCTAGAACATTACATCAAAATATGATTTTATACATAAAGATTGAGAAATCCTATTTATGAATAAATCTACCATAATTGGAAGGAGTTGATTGCAATCTTAGAGATAGGATGACATAAATTTTCCATATTATGGTCAAACCTAATAGAGGGATTCACAAATCGGTAAAGTAATCCTATAAACTTTAGCCTGAGTAATTTGGTTAAAAACCTTAGGATTAGTAGTTATTAGACTCAAGGTCAGTTATTAGCATACCATAGGAATCCTTACGGTTCAATAAATCAATAAAACAATATTTCTAACGAAAGATCAAATTGTTAAGTGTTTAGGGGGATTCGAAACTTAGATACTAATTTTCTGATATCGATAGTTTACTAAGTGCTTCCTTAATTCTCTAATATTGCCAATTTATTTTACTTTCTTTTGTTTTATTTTCTTTAATTAGAATTCCAAAATCGAATTAATAAACTAAATATAGGATAATAGTAATTACTAGTATTCATCATCTTCATAGGATAGACCTGTACTTGTCGATATTAGCTACAACTATACCTGATAGACCTGTACTTATCGATATTAGCTACAACTATACCTTCTACTTGTGGTTATTTCAATATTGACTAACTCAGACAAAAGTCAATTAGCTGTCTAGCTCATTCAAAAGTTGCGATTTCAGTTTTTGAAGAAAAAAAGCCAAAAGAAAGCTATTCTTTGGCTAAGAAATGCTAAGAAGTCACTTTGTAACTATTCTACACTAGCTTTGAACAAGATTACATTATTCTTTGAAGATGGAACAAGATTCAACAAGAATTCTTTGAATATTCAAAACTCAAGAACAATGATTTCTTTATCATTTTTGTATTGATATTTTTTGTTTGATTATGAACTATATTGTAATATATATTTAGGTAAGATTAAACAAGGATGTAATATGCTTTGATTTACCCTTTAGTTTAGGTAAGATTAAACAAGGATATAATATACTTTGATTTACCCTTTAGTTTAATGAATTTATAGTTTTTTTTGGTGATTTGCCAATATTTTTACATTTATTGAATCTAATAAAAGAATATAGAATATTCAATACTTGATTCATGCATTGTGATTCAACATATGAGATATGCGTTTATATTATAATATGGATAAAGAGGTTAAACATAAGATATTCAAGAGAAACCTGCAATATCTTTTTAGGTTAGGGTAAAACCTACCATGAGAGTTTATAGAACAAATTAAGTTATTCTTAGGTGTTTAGATTTGAAAAGGATATCAGGTGATTAACTTATGAATATGGGTTATATGTATTGACAAAGAATATAATCTAAGTTGGAAACTCTACCTAAGAATTAGATGAATTTATTAAGCTAGAATGAAATTAAGTATAGTAGAATATTAGGAATTTCTCACCTAAATCTAGTTAATTCATATATTGGTTTATTCTTGATCATTATTTTGTTTTAGTGTCTAGATTTGTTAATTTTTTTTATCCAATCATTATAATCGTTGGTCTAGCTTGTTGAGTTTGTGAATAATAAGTAGTGAACTAATAGTCCTTTTGGGATTTACTTGTACTCGCCTACGCTAGCAATAACTACATTGTGTGCTTGCACAAACAAATAATCTAGACCTTAAAACTAACCACTTAGTGACAAAGGAGGATGTCATTGACCTCCAAAGTCCCCTATGACGAAACTTACACTATAAGAAATTGTATTTTTCATAATAGTAAAATTTATCACTAAAAGTATTAATATCAGTCACTATTATTAATAGTGTCCAATATTTGAAGTTGTCATCTCCCGTCACAAATACCTCTGTCACTACTGCAATAGTAACTGCTTTAAGAAATTGTCACAATTATGCAACACTTTTGTGACACAAATACTGACACTAAAACTTATGAAATGTGTGACAAAATTATATGGTCACAAAAAAGTTTTATATTTATGACAAGTTTTGTCGTCACCAATAATATAAAGTAGTGACGAATTAAGTCGTAACAGAACTGCAATGTATTGTGACAAAACCTATGGAATGTGTGACAACACTATATAGTAATAACAACTTTACATATTTATGACAATTTTCTTGACACAAATAATATAAAGTTGTGACGAATTAAGTCGTAACTAAACTTAATTAAATTGTGACAAAAGTGCCGACACTAAAAAACCTATGATTTGTGTGAGAATAATATATGGTCACAGAAACTTTATATATTTATGACAAGTGTGTCGACATAAATAATATAAACTAGTGACGAATAAAGTCGTAACAGTACTTAATTATATTGTTACAACAATATTGCCACTAAAATAAGTATAAATAGTGACAAAATAGTTGTCACTAATAATTATGTTATTAGTGTACATTACTTGTTGGTCACTAATATTTTAATAACGGGTGTCAACATTATTTCATCACAAAAATGAAAATTGGTTCTTACAAAAAGTATTGTCACTAATGTGTTTATTATGATCACAAATAAAACTATCAACTCATCAACAAAATTACATTAGCTATAAACAAAATTTGCATCAGTGGCTATATTGTCTAATAGGTGTCTTCACAAGTATGAAAGTTGTATGTTACAATCATGTTGTCACTAGACAAATAATATATGTTACTATTAGTTTATCACTACTGTGTTCGTGTTCATCACAAATAATATTATTAAATTTAACAATTTAATTACTTAATCGATAAATTTTTTTTGCATTGGCGGCCATAAAATAAAAGTTTTCACAAATGATACGAATTTTTAGTGCCAAGATATTATTAGACAAGCAAATAAAATTATTAGTATATATAAAATATATAAAAATCACCAAAATGTAATAAATTATAATTTCCTATATATAAAATTGAAAATTTTAATATCCAAGAAAATTATTTATTACAATTATCTCAAACTACTACTCACTAACTTAAGCTAGAACTCTCTAAGGTAAAATTTCTTGACTATTCTTTAGGATGAAGTTCACTGTTTGATTTGTTTCCTACAAAATAAAAATAAAATCAGTTAATTAATTTATAAAATATTAAGCTATAAATTTAGTACTAACATTTTATAATAATATAAGGATAATGATAAGAAATGATACTAACTATTCTAAATTTTATAAATTTATAAACTTGCATGTGTAGTAGGGGTATTTGATGTTGTGGCAGTTGATAGATCTTCAATTAAGGTAGAAGAATTGAGTAATAAAGTAGGAATTACTCCAGTAATTGCCAAATGTGCAAATTTAGTTGAAATTTGTTTCATTTCCTTGGCTTGCTTCTTAATAGCTGCATCCTGAGCTTGAATCTTCTCATTTTGTGTTTTTGTGATTTCAGTAAGTCTTGCAACTTCATCGTCTAAATCACTTGCATATTTCTTTGCAACCTCAGCTTCAGCTAGAATTTCACTTTTTTCTCAGGACTTAGATGTTATCCCTTTAACACCTAAACCTAACACCTAAGTCGCATGAATAGCTTGACTTTCTTTCTAGGATAAGATCGAAATGCTCAACGAGTGGTAGAGGTGCAGACGAATTCTTTTCTTTATTTTTCTCTCCCTCTTCTCGAAGCTTATTCTGCATATTTAGATGGAATTTGAAATTTTAGTAAAGTAATATTAAAATTTATTTAAAAAATCTAATTTGACTATAACTTTCATACCATTATTTCTTCTCCATTTGGAACAGACCAAGTTCCATTTGGCTTTTGTCGCGATACCTTCCAAACTTTAACAACATCGAACCACTCATCATAATCTTTATCTTTCTAAAAAGAAAAAAAAAAGACAAAGAAAACTAATGATTAATTGGATTTTTTAAAGAAAAATATAATTTTAATTTTAAGTAAATAAAATTTTACTTTACCATCCTATATGCAATTTGTACAATCGACTTTGTACTAGAAACTGATTTCATCTCTTAATTTCCCCTATTACTTGTGTTTCTTTCGCTTTGCTCCTATACATTGATAAATTATTTATTTTAATAAAAGAAAACAACTAACAAAATAATTTAAAGAAATTAAATTTTAAATTACCTTAAAATTTAGAGTCTCCCATTTATTCTCAACCAACCATTGTCAATCACCTTCCTCTACATCCTCTGGGCAATCTTTGCTCTTGAGATAGATTTTGCGTAAATCATAATGTCCATTTTTATATTATGCATGCACTTGTTGCATCACATAAGATTGCACTTGATTTGAGAAATTGAATTTATCTTAAAATTCATATAAAAAATATAGTTAGGAAAATTAAGAAACAAATTCAATGCAACAACAAAATTAAACTTTATTGCAATAAAATAAACTCTATTACAATTAAAAAATGTGTCATACCTTTAAAAATAACCACATTGCCTTCCTAGCATCCTCATTAATCTTTTTCGAACTAGAGACATGAAGTGGTGCAAGTTGTTGAATGCATATAGTAACTTCTGACTTGAAAAGGCTGGCATGCTTACCATATACCTTATAGTACAGAGGAGGAAATTGAACATCAATTTGTTTTCCTTCAGCTTTCTTCTTGACAAGTCTAGCATTAATTGTTGGTCCTCGTCCACTTTTTTAGAATTTACATTTCCTATTTAAAAAATAAAAATTAAAAGAAATATAAAATATGATATTAAAAATTTAAATGCACAATCATATAATTATGAAAATCATGTTACCAATACTAATAATTTGTCCTTCTAAGCTAGGTGCATTATTTGAAGTTCCAATTGTAGCGTCGGACTGTTAATTAAGAGCCTCTATAGCTTCTAACTCCTTTACCATACTAGGTTGATTTTGTTCATCATCCATATTTGATAAATATCTATTATTTTTAACAGTCTTGCAGATTTTCATATACTTACCAATTTTAACCATCTTGCACTTTTAAAAATAAATACATATTAGGAACAAGCAACATACGAAGCTAAAACAAATTGTAAGAACAAAATTAATGAAGTCAATAAGCAGAAAAATGAAGATAAAACAAATATCTTTGAGTCACTTTCTTATGCCATTGGACTTTTTGAGAAATAACATTGAGTGTTCTATTTTTATATTTTTATTATTCAACTTTTTTATTATTCGACACTTCCATCCTTGCAAGAATGACATGCCATCTTCATTGATAAGAAAGTCTTTGTGGTAAAGACGACTTTTTGAGAAATAACGTTGATTGATTTGTTTTTATCTTTTTTATGATTCGACCCTTCCATCCTTGCAAGAACGACATGCCATCTTCATCAATAAGAAAGTCTTTATAGTAAAGACGACTTTTTAAGAAATAACATAACTTGGGGTGCTCGGATTTGGATATGACTCCATGAACGATGACTACTTATTATAAATTTGGTGCCAACCAATATTAGGGTACTTTCCGATCATGTGAGTTTTTATGACACTATCCCTCACAATTACCACTATAAGTCCCAACTTAAGCTTTGGGTTTATAGATTTCATAGATATCGATGGAAAAGGATTAATGTGCCCTATTGGTTCACTGATGTTAAACTACATGTAAATTCTTTGTTCATTCATGAAGCATGCCATTTTCTCCTCAACATCAAAAGCACTCAGGTAATTTCTACATTTCATACGACTACTAAAAAACTTGAGAGGTTATCACTTCCTATGTGATTATCTAAAGAGAAGAACAAGTATTATTTGGGTATCTTGGGAGATTGGCTGTGTGTTAGCTGTATGCATCCTAAGGCAGTTAAAGGTGCTAATAAATGGGTGATGAAGGAATATGGGATAGAGGAATTGTTGTTCAAACTCTTTTCTTTCTCATGTGAAGCTTTAAGAAAGTCTATTGATAGGCTTGCTCCTATATCCTTTTCAAAAAACAAAGAAAGGATTCTCTTGAAGGTGGATTGGAAAGTGGGGAAAGGCGCGCATGTATAGTATGATCCAGAGACCAATACAGTTGACGTTGAGTGTTATGTTTTTATCTTTTTTATTATTTGACCCATCGATCCTTGCAAGAATGACATGCCATCTTCATTGTTAAGAAAGTATTTATAGTAAAGACGTCTCACCTTAGCAGATGCAGTCCTAAATATCTCCCTGTTAAAAGGTTGCTGCATAAATCCTGCCCTCAAACAGCGGACCTGCCAATGTTTATATGTTTCTGGCCTCTCCACTCTCTCCCATCCCTCACAAGCTATAACATTTATGGCTTCCCTACCAAAAATCTCTTTCTTAATCAACATCCACTGAGGATTATCATGAGGGATAATAGTTTCTAGCATGTCAAACAAAGCAGAAAAATGAAACAGAGCTTCTCGGAATTGAGTGACAAAGAAGGAGGTGTTGTAAGCACCATTTACAATTTCGTGGGTGAAGATACTAGGATTAATCTTCCTTATGATATCAAGAATAATGTTTCTAAGGTTGTCCACTGACACTGTCTCATCAGGTGAGTTCTTTGTCCGATATAAGCAGGTAACAACAACTTCTTCATCTTCATCAATAAGACGTTGTATACCAGTTAACGTTATATAAAGCGTGAAGTGGTGTAAAAGTTATATAGTTTTTCATGAATACGATGTTGTACACATAATAGGAGACAGGACAGGAGACAGGAGACAGGAGACGTCAAGTTTATAGTAATAGGGTTATGGTAAAAAAACTCACGTATTAAACTAAATAACACCTCTGATATGCGGAAGTTGAAAGATTAGAAGAATAATTTAAACAAAGAACAATGGTCGTTTGCCTGTTGGTATTTGAGCAGAGGAATTGGAAGATGTGGAGAGAAGACTGTACCTGAAGATATGCAATGAAGCAGAGTGGAGAGAAGACTACGCACATGAAGAAGAAATTTATTGGTACCACGAACATGCGACTGTCTGGTTCATCTTCTTCTACCAGATTTATCGTTTCACAATTACTTAGATCTCCTCACGCTAAACTAGGTGTAGCTATTAAGCTTACTTTATAACACTCATTTAATTAAGCTTTCTTAGTTTTACAGATGTAGGGCTACAATCTTTAATACTTACTCTTCAATTTTTAATTTAAAAAATGATTTCATTTTAAATTTTTAAAATTTTATGTAATAGTTTATTTTTTATAATAAATTTTATATTTCATAAATTTAAAATCAAATTTCATCTTAAATTTTTAAAATTTTATGTAATAGTTTAATTTTCATAATAAATTTTATATTTCATAAATTTAAAATCATATTTAATATTTTTACAATACATAATAAATATAGATGATAGTAATTTATTTTTTATCATAAACTATTATGTTAGGGGATAGTTACATAAAATTTGAATTTATTCATCTAATAAAAATAATTCATTTTAGATAAACATTTGCATAGAAAATTTTAAATAAGAATATATTTTAAAGTTATGTTTAGCAAATATCTATTGATATGTAAAATATTACTTTTGGATTATAAATATATGTAGTTTGAATATTATATAAGAAAATATTTAAATTTGTTTGTAAATAATAATTTCAAAGAAAAATCGTGTCATGTAGTTTCTAGTCTTTAAAATTCGTACAATAATAATAAAATTAAGCTTTATTAAGGAATAAAAGTATAGCAACATCTATAAATGCAAAGCAAGAAGATAATTTAGATGAGGCAGTCGAATTAATTTTCAAGAAATCATAAAATTTATACGATGATTCTAAGTTGTTTGGCGCCTAAGACTCAATAGTTGTCTGCGTGTAGTTGATTATGGCTCCGTAATATTGTCGTATTAGCTATAAATATATTAATACATCACCATTTAGCAATAATCTAGTCTCTACTAAGGGATTGCATTCCTTGAAAGCATTTTAATTTCCTTCAACATGATATGATCACATATTTATTATAAATAACTTAAAAATAAATTTAATATATAAAATCGAATGTATTTTTTTCCCTTTAAAAAAGATAGCATATAATAACCTTGCGATTTTGCTTCTTATAAGAATGTTAGATATTCAATTGTCAAATAATCAAATTTCATTAACAATAAATTGTGACTTGTGAGAGATAAAAATAAGAAGTTTTAGTTGATTAAAAACTTTATCTTTTCTTTTATTATTAATGTTTAATAAAAACGTAAACTTATAATTTGTCTTATAAAAATCTCTAAATTTCTATCTTTATTTATTTTGAATTATTAAATATTTTATGATAATAATTTGTATTTGAATTGTTAAATATTTTCTATTAATCTAAATAAATACCTAATTATTTCATCATATGATACTTCTTTTGTGTCCATTCCTTTACAATAAATTAGACCATTCTACAACCTCATCTTTCTTATTCTTCTTCGTTTACAGATAAAGATAAACACCTAAAATTTTCCAATATGATGACGTACGTGAAGAGTGAAGAGAGAACAGGTGCATGCATGAAGAGTGAAGAGAGAATATACGCGTGCGAGAAAATTGTGAAGAGAGAACAGGTGCGTGAAGAGAGAATGGTAGGTGGAGCTGTGTGGATGGAAAACCTCCAAGTTTAATTGTCCCATCAATAAAACAAAGCAGGTGCGTGAAAAGAGAGCAGGTGTGTGAAAAGAAGAGAGCTAGTTGCGTGAAGAGCATCAATAAGAGTTACCGAAGGGAAGGGAGCTGATTGCGTGAAGAGAAGAAAACTGGATGCATAAATAGCATCAATAAGGTTTTCTCTCTCTTTCTCTCTCTCTCTCTAACCGAGCTTGACTTATTAATTAGTGTATTTTAATTTCTTCTTAGTAATGCCTCAATGTTTATTTGGAAAATGTTAATGCTTATAAACTTCCCAATCCTAGCAAGTTCTGTGTCAAATTTTCCTGAACCCATTCAATTAATTTGTATTGTAGGACAATGACGAATGAC
This sequence comes from Erythroxylum echinodendron, assembly GCA_027575705.1. Taxonomy (NCBI): domain Eukaryota; kingdom Viridiplantae; phylum Streptophyta; class Magnoliopsida; order Malpighiales; family Erythroxylaceae; genus Erythroxylum; species Erythroxylum echinodendron. The sequence continues at coordinate 20,083 of JANZXR010260941.1, read as the reverse complement.
AAAACTTGGATGGAAATTTCTAATAGAGCACTACCACAATATAAAAAAGGAGTTAATGAATTTCTAGATTTTGCATTTAGACATTTTGATGAAGGAAGAGTTATTCTTTGTCCTTGTAAAAAATGCAACAATAATTTATTTAGGACAAGACAATCAATTTATGAACATCTAATGTTAAATGGGATAAACAGAATCTACAAGCAGTGGTACCATCATGGAGAGGTTCTACAATATTATTCTGATGATGACAACGATAGTAATTGGAGTAATAAAAGTGAAAATGATGATGGAATGCGTGATATGTTAGGTGATCTTGCGAGAAATGAACAAGTTGATGATCCTATCAAAGTTGGCCCCATCAGTCTAAATAAGGAAGCTACTAAGTTTTATAGATTATTGAGAGAATTGGAGCAAGAGTTATATACTGGTTGTGAGGAATCTTCCACACTATCATTCATTATTGAAGTATTGAATTGGACATGTCTTTAATGGATTAATGCAAATGCAGTTAATGGAATGCTTCAAATAATGAAAAGATGGTTTCCTAAAGGTAATAAAGTTCCTAGCTCATATATTGACTGTAAGAAAGTTTCTCGAGATATAGGGCTTTCACACTTTACATAAATAAATATGAGAATACTCAATCTTATCCAACATGTTGTGAATATAGATGGAAGAATAATAGGAAAATTGGGAATGAGCATGACCGTAAGAAAAAGATTTTGCAAAAAGTCTTGCTATATTTTTTGTTAACTCCTCGCTTACAAAGATTATACATGTCATCTAATTTTGTTAAAGATATGAGATGGCATAAGGAAAAACCATGTAATAATGAGTTTATGGGACATCCAGCTGATTCTCCAGCTTGGAAAAGTTTTGATACCATGCATCCCTTTTTTACGGTAGACCCACGTAATGTTAGACTTAGTCTAGCAAGTGATGGTTTCATCTCATTTGGGAATGTGAGCACTTCTTATAGTGCATGGCTAGTTGTATTAGTTCCTTATAACCTTCCACCATGGCTCTGTGTGAAAGATCCTTATTTCATGATGTCACTTTTGATTCCTGGTCCAAAAGCTCCTGAAAATGATATTAATGTCTACTTAGAGCCATAGATTGATGAGTTGAAATTCCTTTGGGAGATAGGTGTGGAGACATATGATGCATTTTCAAAGAGTAATTTTCAGTTATATGCAGTTCTATTATGGACCATAAATGATTTTCCAGCTTATAATAATTTATCTGGATGGAGCACTAAAGGCAAGTTAGCATGTCCTGTTTGCAATCTTGAAACATCTTCTTGCAGGCTTCAAAATGGACGTAAAACATGCTGTCTTAGTCATCGTTGATTCTTACCAACTAATCATTCTTGGAGGAAAAATGCCAAAGCATTTGATGGTACCAAAGAAAATCGAAGCGTACCAAATCAATTATCAGGGGATGATGTTGTTGAACAATATAATCAATTTTCTTGGGTGAAGTTTGATTGATTTTAAATTATGTGTATATTTTATCTGTATTCTTTTTTTCTTATTTATATTCTTTTCGTTAAACAGGTGAATTTTGGAAAGACTGTAAGGAAAAGAAAGCATGGAGATGCTCTATTGCTCAGAAATTGGAGAAAAAAGAGTTTTTTTCATCTCTCATATTGGAGAACACTTAAGATGCAACATAATTTAGATGTCATGCATATCGAGATTGTGATAACATAATTAAGACTTTGTTGAACATTGAGAAAAAAACAAAGGATACTATAAATACTCGTTTTGATTTAGAATCCATGGGTATACATCCTGAGATTTATACAACTCCCACACGCGATTGCAGGTATGCATTTTGCCCTGTATGTTATACACTGTCTAAAGCTGAAAAATGAGCATTTTGTCAGTTCTTAATTGACTAAAGGTTCCGGATGGCTATTCTTCCAATATTTCTCGATGTGTGAGTCTTACCGAATGCAAAGTTTTTGGAATGAAATATATGATTGTCATGTATTTCTTCATCGATATCTCCCTTTGGCTATACGTGGGTTGTTGTGTAAAGAGGTGTGCCAAGCATTACTTGAGCTGTGTACTTATTTAAAAGAGTTATGTGCTAAAGTTTTGCATTTTGATGATTCAGAGAGACTTGAAAAATCAATTCCTTTTACCCTTTGTAAATTAAAGAAAATATTTCCTCCATCATTTTTTGACATAATGGTGCATTTAACTATTCATCTTATGAGTAAAGCTAAACTTATTGGGCCAGTACAATATCGATGGATGTATCCTCTGAAACGATATTTGCGTAGGCTTAAATCATATGTAAGAAATAAGGCGCATCTAGAAAGATCAATTGCTGAGGCATATATTGTGCAAGAATGCATGCATTTTTGTTCAAGGTATTTGCATGGAACTGAAACTAGGTTGAATCGTGTTGGAAGAAATGATGAGGGAAGTGATGCACATTCTCATTATGGGTTTCAAGTTTTCTCATAAGCTGGTAGGCCTTTGCTAAGGAAAATATGATGAGTTGAGCTTAGCTGAATGGGTTCAAGCTAGAATGTATATGCTAGAAAATTGTGAAGAAATCAGAGAATTTGTGGAGTAAGTTCTCTTCACTTTTGAAATTAGTCATTTTACATTATTTGTTTTATGGTTTATATATTCTTGAAGTAACTGCTAATATTTTACTTATTTTTAATGTGAAGCATGCATAAACAAAAACTCAAGAGGGAGGATCCTAGAAATGTAGAAAGAAGACATCAAAAAGAATTCCATCGGTGGTTCAAGAAATATGTAAGTACTATTTCTACTATTTTCACCTATAACTTTTTATAAATTGTAATTTATATAATAAAAATATTTTATGCTCATTACTCATGATAGGTCATCGAATTGCATGATAAAGAAAGTCAAACAGTTAGTGACCAATTATTGCATTTAACTTATGGGCCATATAAGTGAGTTTATCGATATAAAAGCTTCCTCATCAATGGTTGGAGGTTTAACACAAAGGATAGAGACTTACAATTGAAATCACAAAACAGTGGAATTTTTGTAAAAGGTGATGTGAATATAGGCAATTTGGATTTTTTTTTTTGATATAGATCATACAATTGAATTATCATAGGGAAAATAGTATTATTTTATTTAAGGCCGACTGGTGGGATGTGTATCATAAAGGTGGATATAAGGTTGACAAGTTTAGGTTTCCTATGGTAAATGTCACTCGTAAGTTGAAAACTGATGAACCATATGTTTTAGCTTCTTAAGCTGAACAAGTTTACAATGTAAGAGATATTAAGGAGCTCAATTGGTAGGTGGTTGTTAAGACAAAGCCTCGTGATTTGTATGGTTTTCCTGATGATGATATAGTAGATGAGTCATGCCAAGAAAATGAAAATTTTGGTTTTACACTTTACGAATCTACTTTAGAAGATATACTAATACAATATATTTGGATAGATCTGATCTAGATGCTGCAACTGTTGAAGGAAATTCGTTAAATATTGCTAGTATGAGTGTTGGAGAAGATGATGAAACTGATTATGATGAATATACTTTTATGGATAATGATGAAACAAATTTAGTAAGTGAAGATGACGAAGGCGACGATGACAATGATTGAGCATTGACAAGAACTTTGTTTTTAATTTTCAATAGGTTAAGAGTTTTGTTAATATTTTGGAACAAGATTTTTATTATATTTAAACATTTAATTATTTTGATTTTTTTAATGAAATTTCAAAGTTATGTATACCAAATATCTATTAATATGTAAAAAATTACTTTTTGGATTATCAATATATGTAGTATGAATATTTTATTTGAAAATATTTAAATTTGTTTGCAGATAATCGTATTAAAGAAAAAATCATGACAAGTAGTTTCTGATCTCTAAAATTTTTACAATAATGACAAAATTTATCTTTGGAGTGGTTAATTTTAATATGTCATTACAACAACAAATATTTATCATTAATTTGTTACATTTATATTTATAATAACTTTTGTAACAAAAAGTTAATCAATTTACTAACAAAATTTTTGTCATATTTACAATTAATTTCTACCAAAATTATTTTGGCGCCAAATTTCATAGTCTTTTAGTGACATAACTTAGTGATAAAATAAATTTAACACTATTAATGTCTTAATAGTGACAATTTAATTGCAGAAGAAACTAAAATTTCACAATTACCATTGTTTTAGTGTCAAAAATATAAATCATCACATATAATCCAAACAATAGTGTCAATCAATTGTCTTGTCACTTAAAAACTCATATTTGTGATGACAAAAATAGTTAGTCACAAAAAAATTGTCACTAAATTACGAATAGTAGTGACCATAGTTATAGTTTGGTTATTGTGATAATATGAAGTAGACACTAATTAATTGCATATTTATTGACAAAATTTTTAGTCACAATAAGTAAAATATTGTGTGACGATAAACCATTTCGTTACAACAAGAAAATAATATTATTAACAAAACTATGTTTTGTAACAACAAATAGAAAATATTCATTACCAACATATGTTTTGTCACAATTATAATTAATTCTCGCAAAAATTATTTTGTAGTCAAATTTCATATGCTTTTAGTAACAAAACTTAGTGATAAAATAAATTTTAATACTATTAACATATTAATAGTGACAATTTAATTGTGAAAGAAACTAAATTGTCACAATTACCATTATATTAGTGACAAAAATATAAATCATTACAGATAATCCAAACAATAGTGTCAATCAATTGTCTTGTCACAAAAAAATTGTATTTGTGACGAAACAATAGTTAGTCATAAAAAAATTATCACTAAATGTCTTAACTCTTGTAGTGTTAATAAGAGTATTTTAGGTTAGGATTAAATTAAAAAAAGTTAAAAGGTGATTAAACTTGTAATTTTGCATATCATCATATTCCAAATCATAATCTAGCACCTACTATACTTACAAACCAACATCAATTTTATTTTGGAGCATTACAAGTGTAAATATGATGAGCCTTATGCTAGTTTTAATTTATGACTAGTGTCAATTGTGTTACGGTCAAACAATATAACTGATACAGGTATATTGGTGTTATGTTGCCCACTTATACACTTCTTCTCAAGTTTTTGATATTTCAAGCTTGAATGATCTTCGATGCCTTCTATTAAGTTGTTTTTTATTCTGTTAGTTTCCAATTGGCTCTACTATCTCTTAGGTCAAACAATTGTAGAAAAGTTGCACTTAAATCCAAAATTTTAACTCTAATTATCACCTACAAAATAATAAACTAAATATAAGAAAACATCATATAATTTATATAAAACATGCTATAAATATGCTAAACAATAATTAAATTTAACTCCTAAGGCATATCAGTTATCTGTTGACTTAACAAAACATTTGTTAACGAGAATTTTTTAACTATGAGACTAACCGAATTTTTTAATGAAGGTGGGTCCCACATGCACCTTAACGTTGAGTGTGGGTGGTTGCCTTCTTCACAAAAGGCAATGCTTTGTGCTTTCTCCAAAATGATGGATGCCTCTTTGACTCTGTCATAAAATTTCCCCGGCACTATTAATATTAGATAAGAACTGATTTCTTGAAGGATACTATGGTTTGGTTTGGTACCATGCCAAACTTGGCCAAAGGAAGCTTCTACTTAATTTAGCTCTCAGCAGCCTTGCGATGGAATGCCTCAGTACCCTTATCAGGAGGAAAGTTTGGAATATCGCTGAACCTTCCCAAGCAAAGAATTACGAAGTCTGCTTTGTAAACCTCCTTGCAAAAAAATCCAAGTTAGATCATTATTTCCTGATGTTGCTTTTACATCAAACATGAAATGTTATTCTTGTCTATGATGCTTTACACACGTGCACTCGTACATGTACATCTTCAGATGAATAAGTTTCGGTGAACTCAACCCTGACATTCCATTTTCCTTTGTGACTGAAGGGTTCACCAGTGCCTCCCCATAGTTCCCAAGATTGCATCTCCTCCTCTGTTGGTCCCTCATAGCTTTTGTCGACAAATTTAAACATAAAAAATCCAAAAATTAAAGTAGAAAAAGATATCCAAATTTATCATCCTATATTTCTTTTTCTTATTTTCCGGTTCCTTAGAATTAAAAATTGGCGGGAAGAATGTACCACCTATGAAACGAGTGCCTTCTATAAGTGCGTTTTGTAATGCAAATTCACAAACGAAACTATTTGACTCGAAAGCCCTAACGCTAGTTAAACGTCCTTGGTCCCACGATCTATCAACCCCAAGCATAACAAGAAGAATGAGAAAGAAAACTTGTGTGAATACCCTAATTCAACTAACTTGGTCCCAACATTTATAAACCCCAAGCATAATAAGAAGAATGAGAAAGAGAGCAAGTGTGAATACCAGTGCTACAAGGTTAATTGGCAATCTAAATCAAGGATCAAGGACAATGCGAAAAGTATTTTCCGAATCACAAGAAATGCTGATGTGTCTAAAGTATGGTAAAGCCTCCGAATCATTTGAAGATTTGGTTTTTGGATTTTTGTTTCTTAAAATTGCTTGACTCAAGTATCCTATTGTCTCTTGAAAAGCGCAAAATAAGATGTTACCTTGGTTCTTCTGTGCCTTCTTGGGATGCAACATGTTTTATTTTGCATGAGGTATTATATTACTTGCCTTTATGTTACATGCAGAAATCCTTTATCTATATCTGCTTGTCAAATTTTCATTCCGCTGCTACGTTTAGTAGCTACTACTTCTGTATCCAACTTCTTAGTTAATGAGTTTTTCTTAGATTTGATGTGAAGTATGAATATAATTCACCTAATGGAACTACAAAAAATGTAGCTATTATTGTGATTTGGCATTTAGCTGTTGCTCAATGCTCAAGTGGTAGATTTTTAACTATAAAAAACTAAAATTTGATTGTCAATAATATTGTAGTTAGCCACTTAATTGGGCATTTTGGTATATCTATAATGTCAGTTCTGACTAGTTTCCTCAACTGGTGTTTTGTCAAACCACCATTTCACTCTTTCACTTGCTTTCTACACAATAGCGAGGATAAAAGCATATGATTTTTTATGCCTGTTACGAAGAAGAAAGATGTTGGTGCTTGTAATGTTTTAAGAGAAAATGCATATTCTTCTACAAATTGTTATTATCTTCTGTTTAGCTCGATGGTTTCTATTTGTAATCATTAAAATTTTGCATGTGAGAGTCGTTTATTCTCCTTCAATGCTCCTGTAATTATACTGACTAGGATATGTTTAGATGCTGCATAAGTATGATGATTTCATTCACTACAAAAGTTAAGACATTTATGAAAGAATAATTTTAAAAAATTATTTATTAATATCATGATTAATCAATATCTTTCCTATTCTTCTTGCTGAAAAAAAAAAGTCGATGAATCATAAACAAGAAATAATTAATTAAAACATAAATTTAAAAAAAAAATTATGGAACATACATATCAGTATTCGTGGGTTATACCTTTTGTTACACTTCCAGTCCCTGTGTTAATAGGAGCGGGATTCCTCCTTTTTCCGGCAGCAACAAAAAAACTTCGTCGTCTGTGGTCTTTTCCAAGTGTTTTAGTGATCAGTATAGTTATGATTTTTTCGACTGATCTGACTATTCAACAAATAAGTAGCAGTTCTATTTATCAATATGTATGGTCTTGGACCCTCAATAATGATTTTTCTTTAGAGTTCGGCCACTTGATCGACCCACTTACCTCTATTTTTTCAATGTTAATTACTACGATTGGAATTATGGTTCTTCTTTATAGTGACAATTATATCTAACCCTAGAATTGCAACATACTAGGTTTATGAATTGAATGAACAAATACCTGAAAATTGAGGAACAATTGAGTCCATTGTGGTTTTTTGTGAAGCGAAGTGACAGAGACGCAGAGGATTGACTACTGCTATTCCAAACCCTAAAAAATCCCTTACAGTTTTCAATAGGGCGACTGTATTTAAGTTTAGCTATCAATAGGGCCTCCTGTGCACTAGAAACTATGGGCCAAGTCTACCCATCATAGCAAGCCCATGAACATAGGCCCATTAACATGTTAAAGAGAATTACTAAGCCCAATTATCTTAACATCTAATTAATCAGGGTTTATTGTTTATTATGCTAGTTTACTAAATTAATGATTAAAATTCTATCATTCTTATACTTGGATAGCATACCCAACATCAATGAACAATATAAACAAATACCCAGATTAATTTAACAATATGTGGCCACAATAGGATGTCAAAGTAGAGCCAACAATCTCTCAATTATAAGTCTATAATGAGGTTGCAAGTATCTCAACAGTATAGAAATCATATCTGATAGGAGTACTAATAGCATATAATACCCATACCTCAATGACCTAAACAGAATGTGTCATAAAGAAATGCACACAAAATGGTGATCCGTTTATGCAATTCCAAACAAAATGGCCTAAGCATCCACCCAAAATGCCAACTGAGATTTAACAAAATATATGAGAACAACAAAATGAGACTGGGTACAAAATGTCTCCAATAAAATGCCATATATATATAAATATTTAAATGTATCTGGGTAGTGTATCCAAAAAATATATGGCAATAACAATAATAGCAATAATTATAAACAGAAGTCTCTAGACTGAATAACAAAATAGTAAAATACAATGTTGCTATCAAAAATAACATAAAAGGCAGACTCCTACTAATCCAAGGCATCAAAAGATCTAAATAGACGCATACGGGTTACATGATTCACAAAAGCCTTAACAAGCAGGCCTTTAGTTAAAGGATCTTCCACCATAAGATCGGTGGGTATATGCTCTATATGGGTCTGATACTCCTTAACCTTCTCTTTAATAAACATATACTTTGTATCAAAATGCTTCGAATGCTTGGAGTTCTTGCATATTTGAGAAGCCTACCAAAGCAGAATTATCACAATATATGGTTAGAGGTCTGGAAACAATCTCCACAAGATGAGCTCAGAAATGAAATTCCTCAACCATATTGCCTGTCGAGTTACTTCGTAACAGGCCACTTACTCTGCCTCTATAGTTAAAGTTGCTGTAAATGTTTGTTTAACACTTTTCCAAGATTCAGTTCCTCTAGCAAGCATAAAGCTATATCCTGATGTGGATTTGTGATCATCAGGGCAACCACCATAATCAGAATCAGAATAACCTATCACCTCAAGGTGATCAGACATCTTGTAAGTGAGCATATGATCTTTAGTACCTTTTAGATACCTCATAACTCATTTAACAGCTCGCCAATGACCCACACAAGGGTTGCTCAAGTATCTCCCAAGTACACTAACAACAAAAGAAATATCAGGACGCGTATAAACTTGAGCATACATAAGACTGCCAATAGTAGAAGCATATGAGACCTTTTCCATTTCTGACTTATCTTTATCGTTTTGAGGACATTGGCTATTCGATAGTTTGTCACCCTTTTGGATGGGTGCACTGTAAGGATTACAAGTCTTCATGTTGAATATATTCAAGATCCTTTCGATATACCTTTTCTAAGAGAAATCAAGAACACCATGAGATCTATTACGGTGAATTTCAATGCTCGGAACAAAAGAAGCATCACTATGATCTTTCATATCAAAATGATCCATCAACATTTATTTAGTCTCAGAAAGAAAATCCAAATCATTAATGGCTAAAAGAATATCATCAACATATAAGATAAGAATAATGAACATTCTCCCACTATTGTTCAAGTAAATGCATTGATTAACAACATTTTCTTTGAATCCAAGGGAGCAAACTATTTCGTCAAACTTCAAGTACCATTGTTTGGAGGCTTATTTTAGCATATAAATGGATTTTCTTAATTTTCATACCATATGTTCCTTACCTTTCTCAACAAAACCAGCAGGCTGATTCATGAATACATCTTCATACAAATCACCATTTAGGAAAGCAGTTTTCACATCCATTTGATGGAGCTCCAAATCAAAATGAGCAACCAAAGCTATCACAATACGTAATGAATCTTTAGATGAGGCCGGAGAAAAAGTCTTATTATAGTCTATACCTTCCCTCTGGTTATACCCCTTTGCAACAAGTCTGGCTTTGTACCTTTCTAGCTCACCTCTAGTATCACGTTTAGTCTTAAAGACCTATTTACACCTAACAATTTTACCACCACTAGGTAATTCCACCAAATCCTAAACTCCATTCATACTCATAGAAGCTAACTCATCTTCCATGGTTGCCAACCATTGTGAACTATGAAGACAAGAAATGACATCCTAAAAAGAAATGGCATCTGAGTCTTCAACTAAATTGAATTCATGCTCCCTAAGTAAACATAATAGTCTCAAAATTTAGAAGACTCAGTGGATCCAGGAATCCTTTCAAATCTCCTAGGTGGGACTACAACCACATTTGGGACTATATTATCAATGCCAACTTGTTGAGGATTTTCAACATCATTTACTGGATCAACAACATCATCATGAATCAGAGGAGACTGAATTACCTTAGGATGAAATATAACAGGTGTAAGAACAACAACACCAACCTCTCTGAAATCAATAACACGAGACTTATGTCTTTCATTATGTTCGATGTCCACTTCAAAATAGACAGCCCGATCTGATTCAATGCCTCTATTATTGTGATTTGGATAATAAAATCTTAAACCTTTTGAGCCAGTACAATAACTAATAAAGTAACCTGAAATAGTTCCAGGATCAAGCTTCTTCAACTGAGGATTATAAATCCTTATCTCAGCCTTACAACCTCAAACATGGAAATGCTTCAAACTGGGCTTCTTTCTTAATATAAGCTTAAAAGGAGTCTTTGGTATAGATTTACTAGGCACATGATTGAGAACATAAAGAGCAGTCCTCAAAGCGTCTCCCCATAAGAACTCTGGTAAGGTGGAGTGACTTAGCATACACCTAACCATGTTCATGAAAGTATGATTTCGTCTCTCTGCAATCCCATTCTGTTGATGAATGCCAGGCATGGTATATTACCCTTCAATTCCATAATCCTGCAACTATTTAACAAAAGGGCCAAGTTTTTTACCATACTGACCATAATGCTCACCACCTCTATCAGATCTTACACATTTACTCTGCTTCCCAAGTTTCAATTCAATAACATTTTTCAGTGATTTAAAAGCATCCAAGGATTCAGATTTCTCACGCAACAATTCAATCCAACCATACCAAGAAAAATCATCAATGAAGGTGATGAAGTACCTATCCTATGGCAATAAGAGTAATGGGTCTACAGATGTCTGTGGGAATTATCTGTAGTGGTTCTTCCTTCCTAGTCATTTTCTCCTTTCTTACTTTAGCTGTAAACTTCCCTTTTATGCAATCAACACAAGTGTTAAAATCAGAGAAATCCAGATCATGTAAAATAGTTTCCTTAATTAATCTCTCCATTCTCTCCTTAGAGATATGTCCCAACCATTTATGCCACAACATAAAAGATTTTTCAGTAACTTTCCCACGTTTCTTTCCAACAATAGCATTAACATCATCATGTGGTCAGTCAAAATAAGAAGAATTAGCAATTAGCATAAACAATCAATCACGCATAATTGCAGAACCAACAACAGTAGAACTATAGTACAAAATAATACCATTATTGATTATATGAAAAATGTATCCACAACTGTGTAAAACAGAAACTAAAATCAAATTCCTTCGCATAGAAGGAACATAAACAGTATCTTTCAAAATCAAATCATGTCCACTACTCAACTTCAAGGAAACTACTCTTATGTGCTCAACATTAACCTTAGATCCATCTCTTAGTTGCACCATCAACTCCCCTTTGTTTGGCCTCCACCTGCTTTTGAACTCCTACAATGAGTTCGTTACATGAATAATGGCACCAGTGTCTAACCACCATGAATTAGGAGGAGCATCAACAAGATTTGATTCAAAGCAGATAAAGAGTTGAGGTATACCTTTCTTTTTTGCCAACCAATTCTGAAACTTTTCACAGTCACGCCGCCTATGCCCATGTTCATGAAAAAAGTTACATTTTTCATTAGAAACAGGCTTAGGCTTAGCACCAGAACTCTCACCAAGCCCAGAAGATAATGCAGGTTTATCATTTCTCTTCTTCTTAAATTAAGGCTTACCCTGTTTGTTTCTATGAAATTTCTTCTTCTCAACATTCTTGTGAGAAGTGTGGTGAATACTGTGGGACTTTCCCTTCTTAATAGTATGCTCCTTTTGAATAAGGATAGAAATCAATTCATTAATGCTCCATTCATCTTTCTGAGCATGGTAAGTTGTCCTGAGGACATCAAACTCAGGTAGAAGAGATTCATAGACTTGCCAGATCAGATAATCCTCCCCTAGTACAACTTTCATGGACTTCAACTTGTTATACCAGTTCACAAGCTTCATTACATGCTCACGAACACCACCTACACCATCATACTTGGTATTAGATAAGAAGACAAGAGATTGTATTTTTCAATCTTATCAAACTTCTGGAATTTTTCACCAACAGCCTTGAGATAATTTTGGCATTATCAGTTTCAGTGATGCTCTCTTTAATAGTCTTCTCCATTGAGTACTTGATGGTCATTATACAGACCTTGTTAGAATGAACCCACTTATCATATTTAGCTTTATCTACTGCATAAGACTCAGCAGTGGGTTGTGCAGGCTCATTCTCAAGAAGAGCAATATCAGCATTTGAAACAGGCAAAAACAGATTCAAGGATTCAAGTCAGTCCTCATAATTAGTCCCATTAAGCTTAATCAAAGAATTCAAAGCTTAAAATTGATACGATGCAGGGAGATTTAGCAAATGTATCAACAACTAGCAAATTTGGGCAAATAACACAGTTAGGTTCTCATGCAATTGCAATCCTACCTAAGGGTCCTGAATTACAACACAGATCACCTAGAACATTAAATTATGCCCTAAAGCTAATATCGATAGGATACTAAAAACTCAAAGACATAATTTAATGAATTAAACAAAGAATTAGAAACCACATTGACAAAGACAAATCAATAGGATAAGTGTATCATTAACATTCTAATGTATGCCCAATAAAAACATCACAATAGCATTTTGTAATAATTGGTCTCACGATAGGTGAGCACACAATTACACAAAAGTCCAATAACTTATCCCAAGATTGCCCCATAAGATTTTGTTAGCACCACAATTACAAAATTATCCATATTAATAATATAATCTCACATTATATGCATAAACTACATCCAAAATTAATTATGGTGCAAACTATATTACCACTGAAAGTACATAAGACCCCACAAGCCCAAAACATACAAGAAACAAGTAAAAAATTTTCAAAATAAAATTCGGAGAGTATATTATATATTTATCAATTTTAAATTTCGGGAAAAATAAAATAAATATTTCTATTAGTCAAAAAATTCCAAAAAATACCAAAAATTAGAAATGGGCAAATGGAACAATTTGGAAAACTTTGGGACAAAGCGGCCAAGGGATGACGTCACACGTGCCACCGTTGCGCGTGTGGAAGAGTCTGGCAGGTCGGGCTTCATCTTCTCTACCCAAAAAATCAATAATTCGGGTCGTTCGACCCAATTCATGACTCGAGTCCAAAAATGCCATATCTCCCTCAATTTTGATCAGTTTTCAACGAAATTGGTGTCATTAGATTCATAATTTAACGATATATAAAACCCCTCAATCAATTTCATAAAAGAAGCTGCTGAAAAAGCTCGAAAAAATTCAAAAGAAACAGTTATGGTTTATGTTTTTTAAGTTCTAGGTTTTTAAAGAACAAACAAAGAATTCAACATACTTACCACACGATTTAACACTAAATCGAAACAAGTCAACAACAACAAAATAGATTCTAAAGAAAACAACACACAAAACTAAAAAACCCTAAAATCGATGAAAATAAATATCTCAAAAATTACCCAAAATTAGCAGTCACAATTCATTCACTACAAGAGTTAAGACATTTATGAAAGAATAATTTAACAGAATTATTGATTAATATAATGATTAATTAATACAATTAATCTAACCCTAGAATTGCAGCATACTAGGTTCATGAATTGAATGAACAAATACCTAGAAATTGAGGAATAATTGAGTCCATTGTGGTTTTCTGTGAAGCGAAGTGACAGAGACGCAGAGGATTGACTACTGCTATTCCAAATCCTAAAAAAACCGATACAGTTCTCAATAGAGCAACTGTATTTAAGGTTGGCTAGCAGTAGGGCCTCTTGTGCACTAGAAACCATGGGTCAAGCCTACCCATCATAGCAAGCCTATGAACACAGGCCCAATGACACGTTAGAGAGAATTACCAAGCCCAATTATCTTTACATCCAATTAATCGGGGTTTATTGTTTATTATGCTAGTCCAGCAAATTAATGATTAAAATTCTATCAATTTAGTGACAATCTTTTTGTGACTAACTATTGTTTTGTCACAAATACAAGGGTTTTGACACAATTGTTTGGATTATCTGTGATGCTTTATATTTTTGTCACTAATACAATGGTAATTGTGACAATTTAGTTTCTTTCAAAATTAAATTGTCACTATTAATATATTAATAGTATTAAAATTTATTTTATCACTAAGTTTTGTCACTAAAAGCCTATGAAATTTTGTGCCAAAGTAATTTTGGCGAGAATTAATTGTAATTGTGACAAAATATATGTTGGTAACGAATATTTATTGTTTTATTGTGACAAAACATATTTTGGTCACTAATATTGTTTTCTTGTTATGACGAAACAGTTTATTATCACACAATATTTTACTTAGTGTGACAAAAAATTTTGTCAATAAATATTAAATTAATTAATTCATATTGTCACAATAATTGAACTATAATTATGGTCATTACTATTCGTCATTTAGTGACAAAGGTGTTATGACTAACTATTGTTTCATCACAAATATGAGTTTTTTTAGTGATAAGACAATTGATTGAAACTATTATTTGGATTATCTGTGATGATTTATATTTTTGTCACTAATAAAATGGTAATCGTGACAATTTAGTTTCTTTTACAATTAAATTGTCACTATTAAGATATTAATAGTGCTAGAATTTATTTTATCACTAAGTTTTATTAGACCCCATTTTCGGAGCCCAACATACGGATTCATCATAAGACTTGAGCTTGCGTATTACCTTGAGGGTTATCTCTATGAACCCGTATTAGCCATTTCCATAAGAGTGGTGTGCCCACAATAGTCAATCACTAAAATCATAATTTACCTCTTCAATACAATTGCATCTCCAAAACTCTAGTTGTGTTTTAGGGATAGAAGAATGTGTTAGGAAACCATTGCTTCAAGAATCACTTCGTTTAGGGGTCGAATGATAAAGTTATGGCCAAGACGTTTAAGCAATGTTTATATCCTCAATCATATTGTACCTATCTTAGGAGAATTAGCATAACGTTCTCTAGAAATCTTGGAATGAGTCCATTATTAGACCATTTTAAAGAAAACTTCTATTTCTACAACTTTCATGAAGACCACAAAGCGAGATTATGCCTCAAAAATGGGTCAAAATTGTAATTTACTGTAGCTATCCTGAAAGTGTCCGTTTAACGGACATAAAGTCCCTTCAAACGAACATAGGCTGGCTTGGGAGCCATTTTTAACCCGAGAAGGTCCGATTAGTGGACATGATGTCCCTCCAAAGGGACATGAACTGAGCTAGGACACAAACAAATACGAGAAGGTCTGCCCAATGGACATCAAGTCTGTTTAACGGACATTTACGGTTTAAATTTCATATTTCCAACTCCTACAAGCTATCATGACCCATCTTATGCCTATCTATCATTACTAACTCATTTTCCTCATATTTTCACTTCATTTTCATTCAAAACATCCCCAAAACACATCATACAAGACCATTTATCATAACCAACAAAACATCATTTACCATAGTTGTCATGTACAATACCTTCTCTACAACATCATCACTTAAAATGCTCATATCTATAATCTACAATATCCAAAATTTACATACTTTATAGCGTTAGAAAGCTAAAAAGATAAGCTACAACTTTCCAGAAGATAACTTTGTCTAATTCTATCTATATTAGTACAAATTTCTCCCTGAATCCAGTATACAATTTTTACCCTTATGAGAAGCTTGAAAATGCAATATAAAGACTTCGAAAATCATGAACAAAACATTATATATATTTCATTGACATAAAAACAAATAAGAGTTTTACAACGCTTTAGTGGGCATTTCAAGCCCCTTTACATCATAATTTAAAATGCAAAGTTTACAAAAACACTAATCGCTCAAAATGCGACTAAAGCATTGCTTTACATAATCTAACTTCAAAAACAAAACATGCAAACTGGAGTGATGCCTTGAATCTTGACTCGATCACTCGATATCTTGTTCATCACCTGAAGATGGGAAGGAAGGGGGTGAGCTTAAAAGCTTGTGGGTAACAGTCTTATAATCGGTAACAAGCAAAAACCATAATCATAGCAATTTCTCATGAAAATCTATAAAACATATATTTTTCAAATTCTCACCTTGTCAAACCAATTCACAACTCATATAAGTCAAGCATTCATCAAAATTGTCAACACATGTAAACACATAAGCAAATCATTTTGGTTTAGGTGGTCCATAAACAGAATGAGCTAACACATTCCCTTGAACTGATCTTGTGTAGTCGTGAATATAACAAGCTAACACAATTCCACATAGTGGTTTTTACATAGCTGTAAACATGAGGGAGTCCTTGAAGGAGTTCCATGCCACTAGCAGGTAGGCGGGAGAAGCCTTTAACAGAATCAACGTGCACGTGACAATAGAATGGACACCGCAAACCCACACAAACATGAATTTCATATCTTGTAACATATTGACCAAAAGGCACATTTCGGAAAAAACTTGTTTTTCATGAGCATGAGCTATTTCATGTGCAATTCCATCATTTTTACACACTTTATCAACCAAAATCTCATACCAATCATATAACCATTTCTCAAATCATCCAAAAGCTACAAATACAACAATTATGGAGCAATTTGAAATCATTCACATATTACTAAAAATTTATTCATATAATTCATATACAAAAACGTATGGCACATTCTCAAACCATTCTAAAGAACAATAAATGTTCAAGGTAGCTGGAAATCATTTAATTACATTTATTTGAAAGAAACTTTAATAGCTTATTAACTCAATTATAAAAATGTCACCCACCTTAATTTCCTTGCTTGAAAAGTTGCTCAAATGTGCCTCTCTTCTTGCTCCTCTTGCCTATTTTGAATTTATTCAACATTT
Source organism: Erythroxylum echinodendron (assembly GCA_027575705.1). Lineage (NCBI taxonomy): Eukaryota > Viridiplantae > Streptophyta > Magnoliopsida > Malpighiales > Erythroxylaceae > Erythroxylum > Erythroxylum echinodendron. The sequence continues at coordinate 2,809 of JANZXR010260941.1, read as the reverse complement.
ACTGTAGAGCCTCGGCCTCTCGGGCCTCGTGCTCTACTGTGGAGCCCGGCCTCCACCTCCATCACTCCAGGTATTGTCCCCTCTGGCACTCGAACTCGAGACCTCAGGGTTTTGTTCCACTTTAAGTGGACGCCTCTTACCATTTCTATTGATATGACACCACTATGGTATATAGACATTGTGAATTTCTTAGTTACTAACAAATTACCTGTTGGTTTGTCAATGGCTCAAAGGGACAAGCTACAGAATGAAGTGAAGTACTACATTTGGGATGATCCATATCTTTGGAGGCATTATGCATATCAAATCATCAGGAGGTCTATACCTAAAAGTGAAACACCCTCGATATTAGCCTTCTTCCGTTTGTACCCATGTGAAGGAAATTTTGGAGTAAAGAGGATGACTCATAAAGTTTTGGAGAGTGATTTTTACTGGCCCTCATTGTTCCAAGATACATACATCTTTTGCAAATCATGTGACAGATGTCAACGGTCAAGTAATCTATCCTATAAGGATCAATTGCCACAAACTCATATGCTTTTATGTGAAACTTTTTATGTTTAGGGTATTGACTATATGAGATCTTTTCCTTCATCTTTTAGGTTCAATTATATATTGCTTATAGTTGATTATGTTTCTAAATGGGTGAAAGCCAAAGCCACTAGATCTAATGATGCCAAGGTTGTTGCAAATTTTGTTAAAGTTAACATTCTTTCTAAGTTTGGGATACCAAAAGTAATCATAACGATAGGGGAACCCATTTTTGCAATAGGGTGATGGAAACAATGTTCAAAAAATATCACATCACGTATAAGGTTTCTACAGCTTACCACCCCCAAACCAACGAATAGGTTGAAGTTTCGAACCAGGAAATCAAGACAATCCTAGAGAAAACGGTGCAGCCCAATAGAAAGGATTGTAGTGTAAGACTAGATGATGCACTATGGGCCTATAAGATGCCTTATAAAACACTAATTGGGATGTCACTATATAGACTGGGTGCTGACACGGTGTGAGAACAGTTTGTAGTATTTTAGGTATAACTCACAAAATACTAAACCGAACTACATGAACTTGATGTCGATAGAAACTTAAGACATATAGAAAATTTTAATTAGAACAATTTATTACCTAAATTCCTTATTTTCTATGTCAAAAGGGCCATGTAAAACTGACCGAAAAATCTATTTTGTGAAAAATCTGGAAAATTAGAGCTATAGGTTAAAATTTTGGTTTCAATTTAGTCTTCCTATTTTGACCTATTTTACATATCTTTAGGGAATTAATTTGAAGAAACTCAAAGAATGAAAGTTGTATATATAGGTCTTAGCTTGACCTATGTGAAAGTGGCTTGATAAAATAGTAACTAGAGCTTGAGTTATTCTTGTTTTCCTAATACTGCCTATGACAGACCCCTGTGCAGAAACCTTATATTATTTCTTAATTTTTGGGAACTTTGGAGCTCGAATTAGGCAAAGTATAAAACATAAAAAATGACTATTTATGTCTGATTAATGCCTCGATAAAACATTTTGTCCAAAATATATCTTGATAAAATAGATGTAGTTAATTGAAGTCATAACCTAAAGAATGGACTGTTTTGATGAAGTTGAGTTCAAATCTGGAACTTTTAATGTGTTTAAGGAATAAATAAGTTCTTTTGGTGAAAACATGATCTTAAGAACAAGAGAAATGTGTACAAGGTATGGATGAATGATCATTGAAAAATATAGGGTATTTACGAATGAGAATTGGGTGAATGTATGAGTATATGTTGTTAGAAGAATTTTGGTGAATGTATAGATTTAGCTTGCTAAAATTTCAGATGTAAAGTACCAATTGTGTGTGTATTATAAGGAAATTTTTGATCATGAAAAATATTCAAGGATAAGTGTAAAATCTAAGTTGATAATGATATAAAGATGTTCTCATAAATGTAATGTGATTCAAAGTATGTAAGTGATAAATTGGGAATGATTGAATGAGAACTAGCAAATTGTGTGAGTGTATAATCCTAGGAAAAAGAGTGATAAATATATGACTGATAAATTAAGAGTGATCAAGTTTATTAAGTCATAAACCTAATTGCAAACTAGATTATTTGTGAATAAGATTTCATACCTGGAATAATCAATTGAGCATGCATTAAACATGATACATATACATATGTAACTTTGAGAATTCATTTGATTAGTAATGTGTGCATATGTGTATTGTTTGATTTAGAGGCACATGTCAACCGACACCATCCAGACATTGTCGACACGTGAGGCAATAGCTATTTGGAGTGTACTGTGAGTTAACCTTTGTTATGTAAACTCAAATATTTATGTTTCTGTTGGAATTGTATATATAGTGGTAATCTAGACGTGAGTTTTCAATTAGTAATGTGCTTTGTTCAAATTGTGTTGATTAAACTTAATTCCTCTATATTGAATTGATCTTACTATAATTGTGATATTACTGATTCCGAACAATTGATTGTCCGAGGGGTTTGATATTTGGGATTGTATTGGGAGTATTTTTGATTTGAATGTGAATAAGGAAATTAAATGCTCAACTATTTGTTGAATGCTGGACTTAGATCTGATTAACTGTGAAAATTGAATAATATATTATGTGAACTATGTTACTCCATTATATGATGCATGTTCAGATAAAGAAGTTGTGTTAGACCCCAAAACTTTTCTTAGAACATTTCGAGCAGTACGTGAGAAGTATGGATAGGTTCGTGTTTTGTTTTGGTGATTTTGGTAGTGAGAGACTATGAAATGGGCAGAATTAGGGTGAAAGTGATGAAGAACACGTA
>JANZXR010259343.1:0-25405 GCA_027575705.1 Erythroxylum echinodendron | reverse complement strand
AAAATAGGAGGGAGATAAAATAAGGAAAAAGTAATCTCTAGCACGTAGATGCTTGAATTCAGATTTTCTGCAATTGCAGTATTATTCATTATTTATATTAGTCTTTTAATTTTAATTTTAATTTTTCAGATTATTTGCATTTCAAAATTTAGTTTCTTAAATAAATTTTTGTTTAAGAGGTGTCTAGGCATCAATCCCTATAGAATCGATATCTGCTCTTTTTACTACAAGTCACGATCTGTTCACTTGCAGTTTTTGAGCGTAAAACAACTAAATAGGTTTTACCATCAACAGAAATATGTTAGAACAAGGAATGAAGATACTTGCAGAGAAGAAACTACTTCCAGGTCTCACAAAGGTATCACTACCCTTCTTTGAATATTGCATTGTGAATAAGCAACATCGATTGAAGTTCAACACGTCAAAGTTCGAAAGCAAAGAAATTCTAGAATTGATTTACTATGATCTTAGGAGGAGCAAATTTCTTTGTATCATTCATTGAAGATTATTTGAGGAGATGTTGGGTGTTTCCTATCAAGAGGAAGGCAGATGTGTTTTTAACTTTCAAATTTTATAAAGCGCGGGTGGAACTCGAATCTGGTAAGAAGATCAAGTGTTTGCGGTCAGATAATAAAGGAGAATATACTGGTAAAGAATTTGATGAATTCTACAAGCAAGAAGGCATCAAAAGGTAGTTCACGACAGTATACACTCCTCTAAGAAATGGTGTAGTAGAGCAATTGAATAGAACTCTGTTGGAAATAACAAGAGCAATGTTGAGAATTGCAAGCTTAGATAAGAAATTTTGGGAAGAAGCAGTCAATACTACCTATTATGTGGTGAATATTGCATACTGTCTTTTAACTGAGGACAGAGAGCCATTAACTCTTCAAGAAGCAATGAATAGTTCAGATGTATCTCAGTGGATGGCAGCAATGTAGGAAGAAATTGAATCTCTGAATAAGAATAAGACATGGGAGGTGGTATCACTACCACAAGGAAGAAAGCCAATTGACAATAAATAGGTTTACAAGATCAAGCGGAGTGGTGATGATCAAGTGGAGTGATATTGTGCTAGATTGGTGGTAAAAGGATATGCTCAGAAAGAAGGCATTGATTTTAGCAAAATATTTTCTCCTGTGGTTAGACTCATTACAGTTCGAGTAGTCTTGGCGATGTGTGCTACATTTGACTTGCATCTTGAGCAGTTAGATGTGAAAACTGCATTTCTTCATGGAGATCTTGAAGAAGAAATTTATATGCTCCAGCCAGAAGGTTTTGAAGAAAAAGGAAAAGAGAACTTGGTTTGCAGGTTGAACAAATCTTTATATGGTTTAAAGCAGGCACCAAGGTGTTGGTATAAGAGATTTGATTCCTTCATCATGAGCCTTGGATACAACAGACTGAATGCAGGTCCTTAGCAGGCCCCAACAATGATCGTATTAAAGGCACAGTTAGCTAGGGAATTTGAAATGAAGGACTTGGGACTAACAAATAAGATTCCAGGGATGTAAATTCACAAAGATGGAAATAATAGGAAGATTTGTCTTTCTTAGAAGAATTATCTATGCAAGATTGTAAGTCAATTTATACCCCTCTTCTTGTTAATTTCAAGTTATCCCAAGTATGAGTCCTAACAATGAAGAAAAGAGGATGGAGATGTGTCGAGTACCGTATGCATCAACAGTGGGAAGCTTAATATTCTCTATAATTTGTACAAGACTAGATATTGAACATGCAGTGGGAGTGATTAGTCGATACATGGAAAATCCTGGTCGAGAGCATTGGAATACTGTTAAGAGGATTCTCAGATATATTAATGGAACCTCAAATGTTGCATTATATTATGGAGGATCAGATTTTACTATCAAAGGATATGTTGATGCTGATTATGCAGGTGATCTTGATAAAAGTAAATCCACTATAGGATATGTGTTTACACTAGCTAAAGGAGTTATGAGTTAGGTTTCAAAACTGCAGTCAGTTGTGGCTATGTCAACAACAGAAGCAGAATATGTAGCAGCTACACAAGTCAGTAAAGAAGCAGTGTGGTTGAAGATGTTGTTGGAAGAACTTAGGTATAAACAAGAAAATATTACCCCATTTTGTGATAACCAAAGTGCTTTTCATCTTACAAGGAATCTAGCATTTCATTCAAAGACAGAACACATTCGAGTTCAATACCACTTCTTTCATGAGAAAGTGGAAGAAGGAACGGTGGATATTTAGAAAATTCATACCATAAATAACCTCATAGATTTTATGACAAAAGCAATCAATGCTGACAAGTTTATGTTGTGTCAATCCTTGTGTAGTCTGACAGAGACGTAAGCAACATGAAGCAGCAAGGTAGAAAGAATGGTGTAAAGATATGATTGATTATCAATCAAATCTTCAAGTGGGAGAATTGTCAATAGCTGCGGCTAATAGGCACCGAATTCGATGCCTACCAAAGTGGAAGTCAAATATGATAGGCATCTCAGTGCCTACCATGCTTGGCCATATCTTCATTCTCTTGCTTAAAAATAGGCAGGAGATGAATAAAGAGAGATATATGCGCAGAGCATAATAGAGAGATGTTAGGTGAGAGAGAAAAAGAGAGAGAGAGAGAGAGACAAAAATATTCTGTGTATTTTTGTGGGTATAGTTTCTTCTTGTAATTCTCTAATTTTTTTAGTAGTAAAATTCTTCTATCCTTGCCCGTAGTTTTTACCCTAATTTAAGAGTTTTTTTGACATAAAATCTATATGTTCATTACTATTTCTTCAATCCTATTTAGCTGCAAACTTGTTCTAATTTGGTCGATTTTCACAACAAATAATTATGTTATTAATATACAAAATGATGTTATTTTGTATGCAAAAGAAGTTTAAGTTTTAGATTGGATTTAGGTTATGAAGTTTTAACTCGAGTCTGACTTGAAGCTTGAGAAAAAAAAGAGAGCCCAAGTCTAATTTGAAGCAATCTCAATTCAAAATTCAATTTTTTTAAAAAATGTTCAAATCAACTTAAATCGAATATGTTGATTTCAGAATGAGGGCTAAAATTTATCTTTTTTGTTATTCTTAATGTACGTACATCCCGTGCCCAAGTTACATAGGGTTTGGGGAAGTAGTTACTTAGAGCTGGTTCCAGGAAAGCTTGGAATAAATAAATCAGGATAAGATTTTTGGAACAGGTAACGCCTAATGGCGATGGCCATTGAAGCAGGCTCGTGCATGAACCCCAAGCCAATGAAATACATTCTATAAGCTAGATGAGATTCTTTGAGCCATTTGCATAATTTTTATCCTGAGAGAAATTTGTGGATAATATCTTCTGACACAGGATAGGAATTAGGCAAATGGCACAGATGATCTCATCCCTCTGCGAGCCTCGGGTGGTAAGACTAAGGGAGTAAAGGTTCAGCTCAAGGAGGTTGAGAATAACATCTAAGAGATCCCGAATTGCCTGCCACATAGCTCATCGGATAATTCTACAGGTCTAGGCTATGCCATGATGCCAACTAGGAGCGCTTAGTGTAGCAGAGTAGGATCATACGAAAATGCTGATGGCATAACAGAATTTATTAATAAGAATTAATATCAAGTTAAATTTGACTTGCAATAATAAGTTTTATGTCTTAAATATCAAAAATGAAAATCAAATTAGTTTTAACAATTTTATTAAAATTGCGGATTCATAATTTGTTTTTAGTATTAAATAAACTAACACCATAAGTCTAAACTTTTAACTTCATTTATAACCTAATTAATCACATTTTAGACAATTAAAAGTATGTTAATGCAAAGAAATTGGCTATGTTTTCTTCTTGCATCGACATGAAATCATCTATTCTACTTATTCTGTTCTAACCCTGTTTTGGTCCTCATACGACATCGACGTTGTATTTAAGCGAAAGTAAGATTGGAACAAAGTAATTAAAACAGAAAATCTTTAACCTACTTGTATATACTAAAAGTGTAAAACAGCGATCTTCATCATCTTAGAAATGTATTCACATAGATTTAAGACAGGTCCACATGTAAATCAACCTCGTTCGTAAGCATGAAGGGACAAATCCACCAATTTTCTTACATTTGAATGCTTCTTAACTTATTGTACGAGCGTCTCACTGTTGGGAGGGGGATACAATAGGTATATGTATGCCAGTGCATTGCATATATTAAATGGGAGATGTCATTGTACAGGAAGCTTAAGTTCAAACTCCAATCCAATTTCACGGGTGAGGTAAGTTTTTGAAAAGCTACTCGACCAATATTTAAAATTGATTTCAATTTTCTATTTTAGTTTTTGCATTTAATAAATTTTTAGTTTTTAATTTTCTTAATTTATGAAGTTTATAAAATTATTTTAGTTTTAGTCTTATTATTAATTAAATAAATATCATATAGTTATTAATGTTAATTACTAATAAAATTTTGGAAATTATAATTAAACTATTTTATAATAAATATCTCAATTTACTTTAAAAATTATTTTAAAATATGTATTCTAAAATTTTAAAACTTTAAAAATCTAAAAACTGATTATTCAATGATTAAAATGTTTTAGATGAATAAGTTATAACTAAAAAAATTATTTACAAAAAATATACATTCTAATAAAAAACTTGTCTTTTCTGATTTTAAATTGATAAAACATATGCACGTGATTTTATGTAAATATGGCAGGTGAGGATTTTGTTGAAAAGAAGAGATGATATTTTCTATAATCTAGCATAAATAAAAACTATTAGGTAGATAATAGATAACCCTTAATGACAATAGACTTGCAATCTTGAGGCCATAAATATTGTAGGAACACCTTTTATATTCTTAAAAGTATAAATTCTATAGTCATATGTTAAATTTTCTCATAGAAGCTCTGGTGTGTAAGTTGTTTATGGACGAGAATATGCAATTGACTAAAAGATATTTTTTGCCTTGAATTATTCTTAAAAGCTTTATAATCTTATAGACTTTAATATCTTTTGTTAAAAACTATTATTAAAATTATTACTGATGCAGATGTTGATAAATTTTAAATTTTATTATAGTAGGATATTGGAAAGAGATGATTATAATAAATTTGTTAGGGGCAATATCAAAAGGAAGAAGGACATGAGTGCTGATGAACATATTAGTACTAAATTGAATATCAAAAGATAAAGCATATAGAGTTATATATATGTTTTATAAATATCCTGAATAGTCGATAAGATGCTTTAAAGAGTTGAGCTTACATTATAATAAGGACATATTATTGATGTTTTATTGTGTGCTAGAATTGAACAACCATAATGTTGAAATTTATTAAGAGCATGTTATAGCAATCCTACAAAAAATGGTTAAGAATATGATCCTGATATTGGCAATGAAGAGGGGTTATTCCAAGTCTAGGTGGAACAAGATGATGGAGATTTTGTTGTTATGTGGATAAGTGAATCTTAAAATGACATAGGTGATGATGAAATTTATGCAATTATTGATGAAGAAGATGCTATTACAATAGCAAATGAGAAGGACGATGGGAAGAAGGTATGTAGTGGGTTTGAATGTGATGATGTTATGGATAAGGTTGGAAATAGTGCGAAATCTAATAATAAAAATGGAACTCACTAAAAAATTCACAAAGAGAAGTTAAGGAGTTCACATGGTTGGTATAGTGCATATAAAGTTAGTGATGCTGAAGTTCAGTTATCAATTCGTATTGATGATAGTGAGTGTGAGGCATCATTCATAAGAAAGAAATATATTGCTTTTAATCCAAAAGTGGGTATAAAAGGTTTTCAATTTGAAATTGACATAAATTCTAAGAAAGTTTTAGTTTAGGGAAGCAATTAGAAATTATACAATAATAAATGAATATGATGTTTAAATGGTAAGATCTAGTGTGAGAATGGAGGCTATTTGTGATTATGTTAGTTAGATTAAAAATGAAAGAAAACCATTTTAATGAAGATATTAGAAAACAAACATAATTGCAAGAAAGTGCAAAGAAATAAGCATGCTAATAATAAGTGGTAATGAAATGAATTCTTAAACAAGTTTATGGAGAACTCAAATTGACCAATTAGTTAGAAGAATACATTACAAGTGACTAAATAACAATGTTATAGGATTAAATAGGAAGCTATTGTGATGCTATGAGAATCTATAGAAGGTCATTATGCCAAACTATGGTCCTATATACAAGAATTGCAAAGGGCTAACAACAAAATGCAATACATTATCCAAACTGAACTTAATGAAAAGCTTGGACACCAAATATTTAATAGGTTTTATGTGGGATATAGTGAATTGAAGTATAGTTTCTTTAGTTGTAGGAAAATAATTGGGCTAGAATGATGTTTTTTAAAGACATGTCTTAGAGGTTCATTGTTAGTTCTAGTTAGGTATGATGGAAACAATCAAATCTACCATATATGATGGGCTATAGTTGAGGACAAGAATTACCGATCTTTGCATTAGTTTTCAAAATCTTCTTAGTGAAGATATAAAAATAAATGGTATTGCATGGACTTTTGTAAGCAATCAATAAAAGGTGAACATTCAAATATTTATATTGTTTAATTCTACACATTTTTTAATTATTCTACTTAAATTATATTATTTTGTCCATTTTTCTTTTAGTTATCAAGGTATAATGGATGCATTAAAGAATCTCTTCTAAGAAGTTGAGCATAGACAATGTGCCTGAAATGTTTATGCAAATTGATATAAATTGCATAAAGGTCACATATATGACGGTTTATTTTGATAAGCGGTGAATTATATAAAAAAATGGAATTTGATGATATAACAAAGCAGTTGAAGAATATATCAAAGAAGGCATATGATGATATCAAAGTGAGGGATCCCAAGACTTTCATGAAGTCATTTATAAGCACAAGACTAAAGTTTGAAATTGTTCACAAAAACATATCAGAGATATTTAATGGATTCATTTGTGAAGTTTGATAAAAAATCTTGATCAATAAACTGGAGGATATTTAAGTTACTTTAATGATGCAAATTTATGGAAAAAAGGATATGATGATTAAATCAACCCAAGATATATGTACAAGGGTGAGGAAGAAGATAGAGAATGCATAATAGGAAGCAATGCATTGTATCATTAAGATAAACAAAAGTTTGAATTTCAAAGTCACATATTTTGCTGATGAGTTCATTATTGATTTATAAGCAAGAAATTCCAATGTGGAATTTAGGATTTAATAGTGATCCTATGTAAGCATGTATTTACCTGTTATCATATTATAAGCAGGATATCAATGTGTATGTGAGCCAATATTATAAGCATGAATGTTATTTGAAAGTTATTAGTATGCCATATAATCTATTAGTGGTCCAAGATTTTAGATGAAGATTGAAAATTTGTAGTCCATATTACCTCCTTTGACAAAGCAGATGTTTGGAAGGCCCAAAAAGGCTAGAAGAAGGGATGAATATAAAGAACAATGGAACTCGAACAAATTGAGTAAAGTAGGAGTACTCATGACATATTAACATTGTTATGAAGTTGTTCATAATAAAAGAGGGTGCAAAAATAAGGACTAACCTACAAGACAACATGAAATTGTTAAGGTAATTATATACTTATATATAATTGCTTTTATTTCAATTTTTCAAACGATATTTGAATGTCAAGTTACTCATTATAAATTATACATGCATAATGCAGTAAGAATGAGGAAGATCATTAAAAACCAGGTACCTACTTCCAATACAAAAAGAAAGGCTAGATAATTAGTATCTATAGGATCAAACACTATATCAACTATCTTAAGAAGGAAGAAGACAGTGGTGAATGAAATTCATAAATATTTTTGTCTATCAAACACTATAGTGAATATTGACTTTTATTTCCCTCAAAATTTTATAAATCATAAATATTTATGTGTATACAGGTTACTCAAGGATCTGGAGTAACATTTAGAGAAGTTGGTGGGAATATTTATTTTATGGTTTGCCACTTAATTATAATTTTTTGGCTAGTTATTTGTTATTTTTCCTAAGCAATAACAATATAATTTTGTTTATAATGTTTTATAAATGGGTGGAATTTAATTTCAAGTGTTCAAATCAACTCAAGCATTTTAAAATACATATGTTAATACAAATGCACAAATGAAAATTCAATATAGGAGGAGATTCCAAAATAAAGACAAAAAATTTGACTATAATAAAATTTCAAGTTAATGGTGTTGATTCTACTGCGAATGAATCATGTTTGTTTTAATTTAATTGAGTGCTTAAAACATTTTATTATGATTTGATTAAGGATTCAAACATTACATTTTCATTTATAAATTAAGGATTTTAACATTAAGCGAAGAGATTGTGTTATTGATATGGTCTCTAAGATAGGTTTTTGGCATGTCATATGTCTTCGATGGCATATTCACTTTGGTCACATTTTTATTATGTTGGCACATGTCTTGTTGATTTTGCACCAAAACTTCACATTTAGATTTTACATGTTGATATGCACAAAATATAATACATGGATAATGATTTTGTAGCTGAGCATATGGCATAAGAAATATTAAAGACATTAAGACAAGTTTAGGGATGAGACAACTTAAGCAAAGCAATGGTTTAGTTCCTTTATTTAATATATGTCACTCCAATAAAAATGTAGATAAAAGGCATTCCTTGAGCTCATTAATTTATTTTCTTAATGTTTTATTAGAATTAATTAGTTAAATTTTACTAAATTGTTATTCATAATATTTCTTAATGAAGAAGGGCTATTTATGTATATTTTCCTTCATAACTTTTTAAATTTATTTTACAAGGTAGCTTCATAACCTTTGAGCACCTTCTGTAGCCTTTATATACCACATAATTGTATTTTAACAAGTCACAAAGCATTGGAATATGGATAAAGGATTAGAAAGCTGGAACCTAAAGAAATATGATAATTGTAGGTTACATGATGTTTTAATAGGCATTTTAGTATGTTTTTAGTTGTTAATTAATTGATTCATGCATGTTTAGGTTTAGAATTGTGTTAGTTGGTTAGATATTTGTGTTTTGAGTGTTATGTGGGTTAGAGCATGCTATTGAGCTTCAATTTTGTGTATTTGAGATGCTTTGATGTGTTTGTTAATCTTTCTTGTGTGATTTTTAAGTTGTTAATTAGTTGTACTCAATTTTGATTTCTTTGTGTTAATTTTACAATTTCTGTAATACCTCTTTTTCTTATACTAAGGTTTAGAACCCTAGATTTCTTTATATAAGAAATATCATTGAGAAATTAGGAAATGCATTATGCTTATATGCATATCATTACCATAAGCATACACACACGTGTATTTTGATTTTTGAACACATTAAAAAGACTGTATATGCACTTAATTGACATATTTCAGATATAAATGATTTTAATGTGATTATGATGTGAATATTGGATTTTATGCTTTGAATTTTGGTTAATAAATCATAATTGGTGATTTATAATTTATTTGTTAAATTTGAGAGATTTATGAAATTATGAGTATCTTTGGACTAGGAAAAATTGCCATTCATAAGACAAATTGATAAATGGTAGTAGAAATAAATTATAAATGGCATTAGGATTTAATGACAAATGTCACAGTAAATTGGGAGATAAATGGTTTAGAAATTGAAGGATAAGTGGATTAGTTATTAAAAGAGCCAAGTGGAGACCACAGGGAGGTGACATATGGCAAGTGACAAGTGTCACCACACTCACCATCCCACGATATACACTTAATGAAAGAGCATCTTTCATTTTCTTCTTTGGCTTAATGCTCTCTCTTCATTTTCGTTCTTATCTTCTTCTTCACTCATGATTTTTCTCACTAACCCTCATTATGTTGATCTTGCCCAACTCCTTCACTTTGTTTAAGATCCTTGCTATCTCATCTTCTTGTCAGAAAAAGAACCCACCTATTCCACCTTAAAAGTTGATGATCGTATATGTATGGAGGAGTTAGGTTTTACATGATTTTGAAGAAGCTTGAAGTTTAATCAAATAAGTTATACATCAAGCTTCATAGGGTTGTTTTTAAATGAAACATATAGTAAAACCTATATAAATTAATATTGTTGGGATCATGATATTTTATTATTTTATAGAGATATTAATTAACCAAAAATTAATATTTATTAATTTAAAGAAATTTTTGTAATTGATTGAAGTTAAATTTTGATTACATCAAAAAGCATTGTATCTTAGAAAAATTTATGTTTCATATTAATTGAATGAATCTAAAGCATAGATTCATTGTACATAATATTAATGAAAACTAATAAATAATGTTCATTATTTCTTAATAATTAAGTATTATTTATTGTATTTTTACTAAAAGCATTCAATGTATGTACGTATGATGGAGATAGAAAATAATTTATAAACAAGATAGAATTTCTTGAAACCACACCCAATAATGGCTCCTCATCTATAAGGTGTCACAAAATCAACAATGATGGATCAAATACATAAAGAATTATATGAGAACAAGAGAGATCATTGGACATGCACTCAAAAAGATTTGCAGTTGTGGCTTGAAGAGAAGTTTTATTTGAAAGTTAGTTAAGGTACAATCTCAAACACACTCAGACAATCGGCTGAGTATCTTTCGGCCAACCTAGAAAAAGGAAGGGATATCAAGCGGCACAAACCAGCAAAATTTCCAGATATGGAGAAGGTTGTTTATGAGTGGTTTCTCCAATACCAAGATCATGTGAATCTGACCAAAGAGTTAATTTTGGAGAAGGCAAGAGATACAATGAAACTTCTATACCCTCAACAAGATTTTGAGCACAATTTTTCTCAAGGTTGGCTTGAGAAATTCAAGCTTCGACATGGTATCAAGTCATTTCGTCATTTCGGAGAAAGTGGTTCGGTTGATATACAAGACATGGAGAAGCAATTGGAGTCTATAAGGGAAAAAATAGATAAGTTCCCTATGAAAGATGTTTTTAATATGGATGAAACTGGTTTGTTTTACAGGTTACAAGCTGATCATTCTCTTGCTACGAAGCAACTTGAAGGAAGAAAACAAGACAAAGAAAGGCTAACGGTTGTTATTTGTTGCAATGAGGATGGCTCTGAAAAAAATCCCTTTATGGATTATTGGAAAATATGCAAAGCCACGTTGCTTCAAGAATGTCAACATGAATAGCTTGAATTGTCACTACCATGATAACAAAATAGCTTGGATGACAAGTGTGCTTTTTGATGAATATATCCATTGGTTTGATAAAAAAATGCATGGTAGAAGAATTTTATTTGTGGTAGATAATTGTCTAGCATATCCAAGAAATACTATTAAAGGGCTACATAATGTTGAGTTGTTCTTCTTGCCTCCCAACATGACATCAAAAATTTAACCTTACAATGCTGGAATAATAAGAGCTTTCAAGATGCACTATCGTAGGAGATTTAACCGTAGGATTTTAGAAGGCTATGAGTTGGGACAATCTGATCCAGGTAAGATTAATGTTTTGGATGCTATCAATCTTACAGTCTCGGCTTGGACAGTTATTATTCAGCAAGAGACAACAGAAAATTGTTTTCAACACTGTAAAATTCTTTCAGGGGATGAAGTCTCAAGGAATTTAGATGAACCCACTTGTGAAAATGACATTCATGAACTTGAGCTCATAATTAATGATCTTAGCTATCGCAATAAAATGGATGTCAATAGCCTATTGGATTACCTGGGTGAAATGATACATGTTTAGAGGTCCAGAGCTTAAAAGAAATTGTGGCTACTATGCTTGAAAATAATGTTAATGATGAAGTTAAAGAAGACACAGTACCTTTGGAACCAGTTACGCGTAAGAAAGCACTTATCGTGTCTAGAACTCTTCACAATTTTTGGGTGCAGTTCGAGAACACAACACCAGAAATTTTGGATGCAATAAGCAAAGTTAGAGATGAGCTCCAACTAGACTTCAATTTTAAGAAAAAACAAACAACACTAGAATCATATTTCACTAAATTGTCTTAGTTACGTTTGTGTAAGTTTATATAATTATTAATTTATGATATTAATGGGACCTATATTTACATAGGGGTATTTTGAAAATATATTATCTTATTATCTTATCAAAATTTGTTAAATTTTCAACTGGTCCAAGTAGGAACAGGAGAAAAATATTATCTTAGAGGGTTTATTAATTTATCGAGTATCGATTTAAAGAGGTTCTACTAGTATATGGTGATTATTTTGATGCTAAATAATTATGAAAATGGTGTTGAATATATGTGTAACGTGGATGAAGAATGGGTATATTCATGTCCTATTTTTGTATATTCAATGAGTAATAATTTATGATTGTATATTCGATGAGTAACAATTTATGAAGTGTTATAGAATGTTTTTGAGATATAATTATAGTGAAAATGGTGTGTGAATGAGAGTTGGAAGTTAATGAATGAAAAGATGTGTTTATGTCCTATTTTGTGTTAATGATGAGTGCAGGAAATTGATGAATGAATATATATGTTGTGTTATTATTTTGAGAGTATGAAAACAATGGATTATAGGTTGTTATATGATCAAATAGATTGAGCTTTGAAGTTAACGAAAAGACTAGTAAAATGTTCTTAAAATGAGAAGAACATAGATGATAGTGAATGACAAAAATCATGTTTTGTTTTTGTATGATTGATGAACCATAGGTTATGAGTTGTTTTATAGTTGATATTTAAAAATAAATGAGCTGATAATGATGAGGATATGATGTTTAAATGATGAACTATGGAGAAGATTTGATTGATGTATTATGAAAGAGTAAATCTGGAAAAAGTTTAGATTACATGAATAAAGGGATTAAGAAAATGATAATGATTTAATTAAATAGATTTTTGATGACTTTAATGCAAATAATATGGTAATTAGATTAATATAAAATGAACTTGTATAAATGGACATAAAGTATGCAAAAATTGGAGTGATAATAATGTTATTTATGTTATGGAATTCGTGGATAAATGAAGGAAGAAAAGATAGAGCACGATCATGGCATAGTCCCGACGATCGTGGCCTGGATAATTATGTTTTGTCACGATCTTGGCAGATCGTGGCTAGTTCCACAAGCTTCTATCACGATTGTGGGAAGGTCCATCATGATCATGGGTAGGCACAAAGAGAGAAATGTTGTCTTTTAAGTGATGTTTGAAACAACCAATGATAAGACACTTTCTTATGATGCATTTAGGCTTGAATGAGGCTTGAAATGAACCTAGTTAATGCTTGATGAATTGATAATTTTAGGTTTAGTAAATTGAGTTATAAACCTAAGTGTAAACTAGACATATCCAAGTGATAAAGGTTGAATGATCAAGACTTATGATTAAGGATACATACCGGGGAATGTCATTGAGCATGCATTATACATAATACATATTCATATGTATATAATTTAATACTTCTATGATTGTGCAAATTAGTAATGTGTATAAATGTGTGTATTGTATGATATAGAAGCACAAATCGAACGATCGCATCCAGACATTACCGGGATGTCTAGGCGATAGCTATCTGGAGCGTACTATGAGTAACCTAGATGTTTCTCATTAGGCATAATTGTATTTGCTTAAATTTTGATTATTGAATTGATAATTATATGAATGTGAAAAATGCCAAACATTGTTGGTCTGAGGAGTTTGATAATTGAAGTGGTATTAGAAATGCTTCATTGAATGTGAATGAGAAAGAAATAAGTATTCTCAACGAAACGTTAAATGTCAGAGTATTGTCCGATGAAAAAGTGAAAAGTGAATGTGTACTGGATAAAAGTGATTGATTGCATATATGTGAATTCATACATCTCATTACATTGAAATGCATGATCAGATAAAGGTAGTTGTGACCATAGTAGCCAATGAAAAACAGCTTAAAGCTCAGAATGTGTATAAGAGCCACAAGCTCAATATGCAAAATGAGCCTGGTATCCATAACGAATACGGGACAGATATCAATGAGCCCGGTATCCATAATAGATACGGGATAGTTAAAAAGGCACTCAGTCACAATAAAGTAACAATTGAAAGTGAGTCATATATGCGTTGTATAAACATTTTGATATGGATGTTTTGAATGATTGCAATGGTTTTTATTGAACTATTTTGAATGAGAAATATGTAATAAGTGAACACGATTGTATTTAATTCAATATATTGATTAGTGAAGTGCTATTCATTGAGTGCTGATATGAATTATCTGAAATTTGGAATGTGAACTGTTTATATGATTTTATATGAGTGACCTCATCGATGATGGTTCCCTTTTTAAGTTCACAAAACTCATCAAACTTGCAACGTGTCTTTTTAGGTACGAGAGAGGAGACTTAGCTTCTAAGACAAATTAAAAGAAATATAGTACTGTATTTTGGACTCAAGAAATGGCTCAAAGGTTGGTCAGCTAAGACTGAAGAGTTAGATAGAGTTTTTGTATAGCTCCTTATTCATATAGTATAAATTGTAAA
Source organism: Erythroxylum echinodendron (assembly GCA_027575705.1). Lineage (NCBI taxonomy): Eukaryota > Viridiplantae > Streptophyta > Magnoliopsida > Malpighiales > Erythroxylaceae > Erythroxylum > Erythroxylum echinodendron. Next base: position 10,955 of record JANZXR010259343.1, on the reverse strand, counting down.
AAGAGTAGTAGACTCTTATAAGCTTTTGATATTGTATATATGGATTATGTATGAAAAGCTACAATGTATTATGGTTTTTAAAATGAAATGAGGAATTGATCTTTTGGATATTTGTGTTTTAATGTATGATGCCATATTGAGTAAATGTGACTACTCTAACGCGCCGTTTCTTGTGGCATATGTCTGCATGTCCTCGGGATGTTTGGGTATCGTACCTTATAAAGCAGGGTGTTACAATTTCACTTTCAATCTATCCATATTCAATTGTTTAATTTTCTGCTCATTTTTTTATTTTAATTACACTTTTAGGTCTTAGAAAAATTAAGATTCGATTAGTTTACTAATTCCTTATGGGATCGACACCTTATATACTACGCTATGACCCGTGCGCTTGCGAAATATTATATAAGGTTAAAAATTACTAAAAAAATAAAATTATTTTGGAATATGCATATTTATAAAGTTCATCAAATTGTGGAGAGGTAATTGTTCTCTTATCCTTGCTATTGCCTTAATCCTTCAAATTTTCTACAAAGACAATATACTTATAAGACACCTACAATTTGAATAATCATTAGTCAATTGTACAATATTAATATGGTAAAAGCGATAATTGAAACACTCACATTTGATTATTATATTGATAACATAATAGGGCAGTACTCACATTTATATTAACGCATTGATTAAAAATATTAACCAATATTATGCTTAGAATATGATATTTGTAGCTTTCTCATGTCATTATAATAGGGGCAATCAACGTAAGAAATCTAATACGTTACTAAGATCAAGATAACCATATTATATACACTATATAACAAAAAAAAAAATCTCATTTTACCATTGAAAGTATTGGCATCTCTTGGAAAAATTGAGAATATATCTTCTGAGCCTCTGTTAAATTGTTGAAAAAACAACAAATAGCAATTTTGAATTCACTAACAACACCTTGACACTCTTCCTATGTCAAGTATATACTAGATGCATCTTAACTATCTTAACATACATCATAAGATGTCAGCTCTTGATGTGTCGAACACGCCAGAAAATAAAACCTAGCTTTTGCACTCTAAATTTGTAATTGTGATGAGTAGGGATCATATCCACAGAGAGTGTATTTGTAGCTTTTGTGATGAATGAATTGGTATTTAGGATTTGGAAAATTGGCTGAAAAAATAAAGAATTGAACTAATGAAAGCAATTTAAATCAAATAGTGGAAAATGATAAGATTCATAAATTAGTTATTTTAATTCTTGGTTCAATCTTAGCCTGCACATAAATGAACATACTTAATTGTAACATTGCTTTTACACTGCTCTTAAAAACTATTAATTGTAGGTTAAAAATAAGCTTTGTTAACCCTAGTTTTCCTTTAGGTCGTATCTAATCAAAATAAGCTCTTTGATTAAATCTAGTTATTAAACAACCTAAAATAAGCCTCTAGATTTAGCATGAAAACTGCATTATGAACTAGGAAAATATATTAATCTAGGCAACAACTACAAAAGCTCAAATCATTTAACCTTTAATATGTTATCCCTAATGATTCACAACCATTAATTATCACAAATGAATCAGAGTTACAAAAATTACGTATTGTAGTCTAGATTTTGGTAATGGGTCTATACATAAATAATCTATTGAGAATGAGAACATTAATCATTCATAGATAAATACCCAAAATGTTAAGCAAAGAATAATACAAACAATTTCTAGAGAGAGTGAACAACACTACAAGATAAAATATGACCTAAATATGGTCTCCACCTTGGATTTCACCTCTGAATCGGAAGGAAGAAGGTTAGCTTTATATAGATCTTAAAGAAGTAAGAGTCCTGCCCCCTTTCGTGCTTCTAAAAATAATTAATCCTTCTTTAGCTACTTGAAAGTCTATTTATAGCAACAATTAGGGTTCTGAGAGATACATGGTTGGATACACAGTCGTGTAACCAACTGTGTATATCAAAATCTCCCCAATTCATGTCATTGCACATTTCAGGTGGGATAGATGGCCTGATATATGGGCGTGTAATACATATCCGTATATGTACTTACACAGCTGTGTAAGTTGAAAGCGCTTGCTGAAACTTCTTTTCTTTCATTTTCTTATGGTAACTTCACCCTAATTCATCTCCTTTTTATTCCAAAAAGACAAATGAGTTTGAACATAAAAAGGAGGGCTCATGTTGAACAAGTTTTACCTATAATAAAACTACCAATTTTTGCAAGAATACGAATCATAAACTTGTAGTATTGAAGATATCCCATAAGGAAATAGTCAAAACCAAATAAACCTAACTTTGTTTGAGGTAGTGAAATATGTATTGAATGAAAGTAAATAATAGAAATTAAAGTAATCAAATAGAAATAATCAGATAATCAACTAATAATTGAGCTGCCATAATTATGTAAGGATGAATGCATATGATTTTTTTTTTATTTTGCTTCCTTAATGATTACTGATTCAATTATGTGTTGATTCTAGATTTTCGAAGGGTCTGATTACTCTCTCTCAAGACCTAACCAATTACACGTAATTGAATCTGAAATTCCAGAAGTGCAATCTCTCAATTCACAACTCTTTCCTTAACATTTTCAATTAGTTTTGAAGATGTCTATCGAAAAACTAAGTTCTCACATAAGATGTCTCTTCGAATGATAATTGATTTGTTAATCTTGTAACAAATTAATTCAACAATGCTCATTGCTTAAATTAATTAGATAACTTTTGACTCACTCTCTCGATTTATTGCCAAAGTATATGCATGCACCATTAACACAATATAGAAATCGTCTTGAATCAATAAATATTCAACTCACAAAGTAACTTAAGTACAAACCCTAATCTAGAAATTTAGAACATTATATATGTAAATAAAATCTTAAAATCTAGTTTACACATCAATCTTAATGAAAATAACAAAAGGAAAGAAAGAAAAACTTGATTTGGAATTTGATCTAGAAATCTAGAAATCTTTGATGTTCTTCTTGATCCTCCTTGTTTGATCCAATTTTGCAATACAAGGACTATCTTTTTCATGTCTTTCACATTCCTAAATAGTAGTTTAGGGTCTTAGAGTTATTTCTATAGTTCTCCACTTAATTTTTTCAAAAAATATCCCCAAAACGTCAAAATACAGAAGAAACTTGCGTGGTAGAAAAGATGAAATTTGTTGGAATTGCTATTTGGGAAATTCACGATCTTATGCATGGCATCACCAAAATTTCTTAAAATTGCAAATTTGTATGGCCTAAGAGACGTGCATGGGATGATGCACGACCATGCATCTCTTTTATGCTATGAATCTTCGTTTTGTGCCATGTTTTCATCTTAATTTTTCTCCTTTCTTTAATTTCTTGTTGCTATACACTCATAAATACATCAAATACCTCATGAAACATATAATTAAGAGTGAAAACATGCTTTAAACCACACAAACACTTAGAATATAAACAAATACTCACATTAACATGATTCTAAGCCTATACATGCAATAATCATCCAATAAACACCTATAAACACGCTAAAACACCTATCAAAACATAGTATAAACTACACCTATCAGCTCTAAGGATATGCTTTTGCCCTATTTTGGTTCTTATGCTTCCAACTTATACCTAAAACCAAATATGAACCAAAATGAACTAAAACCAAATATGAACCAAAATGAGTATCTTAAGCACTTTATAACTTTAATTACTAAGTATTAAAGAGTGAACATATAATCAATCAAGCATAAATAAAGTTCCCCTGCCCTTTTCCATATTTCCTAAGAATAGATAGTCATAAGAAAAGAGGAATAACTTTCAAATCCAGTGCAATAACTAAACATTAGATGCCTTTACTATGATCAATCAATAACCATTCCCTTTAGAAACTAAGCAAGGGTAGACTTTGAACATATATGTTTAAGAACAAGATAGATCTATAAGTACATGTATTGACCATTCATGATCAAGACATTCCATGACTTTGCATATCATTTCATTTCTTTGTCACTAGGCTTTAAATGCATAATCATAAATAAAAGGACTTTTTAAGGTTGTAATGTGGGCAAAAGTTAAGGAGAGATTTATTTGCATAGTGTAGTGTAAAGCCATTAACACTATTGAAGTAAGAAAACCATTCAATGGAATATTAAGCAAAAAATTAACATTTACTCAAAACCGGGTACCATCAGCTATGAGGAATGCAAAAACTATGTTTGATAGATTAAATTCAAGCCTTTACACCGTAAACCATATAAAACATATGGAATTAAAAGGAATCACCCACAAGAATTGATATATGGAATTAAAAGAAATCACCCACAAGAATTGATAATAAAATATTCATTGTAACCATAAGGAGTGACCCTTTAAAATAACCTCTCCCTCATTTGCATGATAATTTAATCACCCATTCTATACAACTTTAGGAGGAAAGACTAACATGAATGAATTTACATAAAAAATGAATTTCCTCCTTAATAATTTTATGTTAAAAAATTTATATTTATATTTTATTTTTTCTTTTCCTTTTTTATCACAAATTAAAAAAGCTACATCAACAATGGAATTAATTAATCAAAGATAAAGCGCATTTCCTCAATTATAACCAACCCACATATATGCACGCCCCCATACTTATACTCTTGTGTATCCACAAGCATCAACAATAAAAAATGATCCATTAGCATTAAGGCTTGAGTGATACATTTGGTTAGGTTAAGGGCTTGTAATGTGGTTATCACAATAAGAAAAGGCTAATAAAGATCAAATGGGCTTAACAAAAGGAAAAATCATATCAATAGTAGGCTATTTGGCTAATGTAGCTTGCAAACAAAGAATTCCTATGTCATTTCATGTTAATAGTGATAAAATTTAATATCAAATAGAAAATCAAAGCAAAGTTAGGATGTACATGTCATGAAGGTCACACATGAATAAAAGATAATGAGACTGATATGTATGTTTCAGCCTATAAAGGCTCAAAATCTCACTGGCTTATGTCTACCACTAGTTACTACTCTTCTAAAGATAATGCATATTGACTAATCACAAGAGTAAAAGTACATGCTCAACTTGCCATAGATTTTTCCAGTCAATTCACTCTCCAATTATGATTATATAAACCTAGAAGCAATAGAAAAAGAGAAAATATTTATTTGTTTGTTTAATCCATTTTTTCGAGATGGCGACTACCTTTTTTGTGTCTTTCAGGTTCTTAAATAGTAGTCTAGGGTCCTAGGGTTATTTCTAAGTTTTTCCCACTTAATTTGGTTCCAAAAATAGCCATAAGACATCAAAAGATTGAAGAAAGTCGCTTGCCAGAAAAGCTAAAATTTGTTGGAACTACTATTTAGGAGAAGTAGAGTCTTATGCACAGCATCACCAAAATTTATGAAAATTTTAAATTTGTACAGCCTAAGAGATGAGCATAGGATGATGCATGACCATGGATCTCTTCTTTGCTATGAATCTTCATTTTGTGTCACATTTTCATCTAAATTCTTCTCCTTTCTTTAATTTCTTGCTCTATACACTCACAAACACATTAAATACCTCATAAAACATATAATTAAGAATAAAAACATGGTCTAAACCATACAAACACTTAGAATATAAATAAAAACTCACATTAACACAATAATCATCTAATAAACACTTATAAACACACTAAAACACCTATCAAAACATAGTATAAACTACAACTATTAGCTCTAAGGATTGCCCCATTTTGGTTTTTATGCTTCCAATTTGGACCTAAAACCAAATACAAACCAAATGAGTATCTTAACCACTTCATAACATTAATCACTAAGTATTAAAGAGTGAATATATAATCAATCAAGCATAAATCAAGTTCCCCCACACTTGGTTTTTGACTAGCCATGACCCAAAAAAAAATCAAAATCACAAAACAAAACACTTCCCTCTTTTCCATATTTCCTAAGAATAGATATACATGAGAAAAGAGGAATAACTTTCAAACCCATTGCAAGAACTAAACATTAGATGACTTTACTCATGACTAACCAACAACCATTCCCTTTAGAAACTAAGCAATCTAGGGGTAGACTTTGAAAAACTTTGTGAACACCATTCATGATCAAGACATCCGTGACTTTGCATATCATTTCATTTCCACACCATTAGGATTCACATGCATAATCATGAATAAGGGGATTTTTTAAGGTTGTAATGTGGGTAAAGTTTAAGGAGAGATGTATTTGGATAGTGTAGTGTAAAATCCATTAAAACTATTGAAGTAAGAAAAACATTCAATGGAAGATCAAGCAAAAAATTAACATTCACTCAAAACTGGGTACCATTAGCTATGATAAATGCAAAAACTATGTTTCATAGCTTAGATTCAAACCTTTACACCATAAACCATATAAAGAATATGGAATTAGAAGGAATTGCTCATAATAATTGATGATAAACTATACACTATAACTATAAGGGGTGACCCTTTAAAATAACATCTCCCTCATTTGCATCATCATCAAAACACCCATTCTATACAAATTTAGGAGGAAAGACCAACATGAATGATTTTCGAAAACAAATGAATTTCCTCCATGATAATTTTATGTAAATTTTATCTCTGTTTTTTCTTTTACTTGTTTTCATACATAAATTGAAAGAAGTTAGATCAATAATGGAATTCATTAATTATATATAAAATCACATTTCATCAATTATAAAAAACCAACATATATGCACACCCGCATACTTATACTCTTGTGCATCCACAAACATCAACAATCATAATTGATCCATTAGTATTAAAGCTTAAGTGACAGATTTGGTTAGGTCTTAGGCTTGAAAAAGTCCGTGGGGAAGGTGAACTTTTCCACTCAAACATGAACATCATGTATGATACACTTTGGATGATGAACTGATTTATCTGCCATTTTTACCAGTAACTTGGTGGGGGCCATCTCATCAAACCCTAGCTTCTGATATGAAGAATGCAGTACCATATTTATGCTGGCTTTCAAATCAGAAAAGGCCCTTTCTATTTTGACATCCTTAATAATGCAGGGGATATAAAAATCCCCTGGATCCTCCTTCTTTGGTGGTGTCATCAATTTCTTTTCTTCCTCCAGTTCTTTTTGTTCCATCAGTGTAAGTCGTGCTTCTAGTTGTTCGATCATGTCTACCACTTCATTCAGCTCAACTTCCTTTGATTTCCTTATAGCTTTGATCGAGAATGAAATCAGGGGTTAGTACTTCTTTATCTCAAGTAAATTATACCTTGCTAGCAGAGAGCCTTCCTCATTCTCTTGCAACTCTGCCTTCCCTTTGTCCCTAAATGGATTTGACTTTCGTTGTTCTAAAATAAGGTAGGTTTTTATGTTGATGCTTCTGGGTTGAATGTAATTCTGGTTCACTTCGAAAAACATTCTTATCAACCTTATTATTGTCCTTCCCTTCATTGTCTTCAGCTTGGTGTGATTCCTCCTCAGTTGCTTGGGTAACGACCACGATTCATTCTTTCGGATTGAATTCAGTGTTACTTGAGAGGGTTCTTACATTTCAGGTTGCTATTGCTTCTGCCAATTGACCTACTTTGACCTCTAGGTTATGTATCGAGGAGGTGTGATTCTTTGTAACTTGCCTTCTAGCCTCTTATGTGCATCCTCCATACCTCCAATTTTATCTAAAATTTTAACCAATTTGGATTCCATTGAACTCGATTTATCTTTCTGGAAATCTGGTGGTCCTTGAGGTCTGAACTGTCCTTTAGTGTTGTTTGACCAGGAGAAGTTTGGGTGATTTTTTCACCTAGGGTTGTATGTTTTGAAGTAGGGATTGTTTCCCTCTCTTCAACTTTATTGGGTTTCCATATGCTTTACTTGCTCTAATCTATTATCCTTCATCAAGAAGCAATTGACTGTATAATGATCCATCTGCCTATAGGGCTCATACTTCAACTGAAAAACTTTTACTATATTTGAGGATGAAACCTTCATATTGTTTATCTGTCGAGTTAAATTATCAATTTTAGCTTGCATTTCTATCATTTGATTAACAGCTACAACTCCTTTTTACTCACAGAGATTTGCGGGTTATCTACTTCAGTTCTTCGTCCATAAATAACTATTACTTACAATTTCTTCTAACAACTCTTTTACTTCATCTACAGTCTTCGTCATAAGGGATACTCCTAAAGTCGCATCAATTGTGCCTCTTTTACGTGGGGTTACTTTGTTATAGAATATTTGCAAAAGAAATTCTGTAGGTAGGTTATGCTTTGGACATTTTCTTTGTAAGTCTTTGTATCTAGCGATGTCAAACTTGGCCCAGCCTAGCCTGTTCTGCTTTTGTTCCCACCGTTACTTTCAAAATGACATCGTTTTGGTAGTTTTTTTAAAGAAACAAATGATGGGTTGGGCCAGTCAACCGATGGCTGGACCAAGTCACGGGCCTGGCTAGGGGTTTATAAATCGATTCCCCATCACCTTACTAAAAGTTTGCGATCTCTTTGAACATCTTTGTAGTCTTGGTAAGGGGAAAATACTTATCTAAGAAGGCACGAACTAATTGGTCCCAAGTGGTGTCATTGTTCGAGTTGAGGGAATGGTACTAAGCTTTTGCTTTATCCCTTAAGGTAAAATGGAAGAGTCTAATTCTTACAACATCCTCTGACATTTTCACAAATTTCAAGGAGATTGACAATATCTAGATTCGGGTCTTCATTCGTTAATCCATAAAATTGCAATTTTGTTGAAGCATGTTGAGCAAAGTAGGTTTGATTTCAAGGGAAGCTGCTTGCACAAGTGTCCTAGTTGCACCTTAATTGGCTGTATTTAATTCTGATCTTATAAAGTCCATAAGGGTTCTCGGTTAATGCCCTTGGTTCACTCCTCGATCTAACTAAAACGCCTTAGGCTAAGACCAGTAAACTAATCTTTGCCCTCCCTGACAATGACGTCAAATACTTGATCGTGTCATTCGAGCTTTAAAATTTATAAGCCCTCTAATAATGCAAGTGCACGGGTCTTGATTGTAGTATGAGAGTTGTTGATCACACAAGGAGGGGGAACTAATCTAATTCTATGTTATCTAAGGATAAGAAGATTGAATTAATAGAAATAAAGTTTCACAAGAAAAGTAAATCCGAGAAATTGATTGACAAGAGTTGTAATTCAAAAATTAACATAAAAGAAATGAAATTTGAGCAATGTAAAAATTAACCAGTTATGAGGAAGGGGATTTTACTTATCATTAATGCTAAACTAGCCGATTATATGTCAATGGAATGTCAGTTTTAGACTATTCTAGGGCTAGTTACTCTCTCTCGAGTTATAACAATTATAAATTATAATTCCTTATTAGATTATGAAATTTGCAATCTCTCAATTCATAAATAATACAAAACCTAATTAGATTTGAGGCACTCTAATAAACTATTGGAACATCATATGAGATCTCTCTTTGCACAATTACCAATATAATTTATCATGGTTTCTATTAAATTGCCTAACTCTCATTAATCTAATTTAATAATTTTTCATTCAGTTCACCCTCTCAGTTTATTACTAAAGTATGCAAGAACGTAATTAAATTATAACATTCATCTAAATAACGCAATTAGCTAAATTATCATTAAATCAAAATAAAATCCTGAAGAAGAGTTTAAAACATCATCAATATTCCAAATCCTATTATCATACTATCCATCTCAAATTTACACATGAATAACATTTAAAGAAAAAGGAAATACAATTTGGAATAGATGATGGGAGGTAGTGACATCAAAAATTCTCCTGATCCAAAAAGCATGTCGAGCCAGTTTCGTCTTCCTCTTCTTCCTCTTCCTCTTCCTCTCTTTAGGGTTTTCACTAGTGGCTACTAGAAAAGCTCCCTTTTCTCTGCATCTTTATGTGAAGTAAATCACTTGTTATTATAGAAATAATGTAATATGTAAGAATACACAAGAAAGGGGGTTGAATTGTGATAAACTGTCTAAGATTGAAATATTTAAAAAACTTCTTGATTTTCTTGAAAGATTTAGACAATTTACAAAACATCGCACTTAATTCGTTTGAGTAATGCAGCAGCAGAAATAGTATCTATTCTTCTAACAATATGAAATTAAAGAGATAAGGGTTAGAGAATATGACACCATGATTTATACTGGTTCACCTTTAACCTTAAGGTTATATCCTGTCCTCAGAGTATATATGAGATTTCACTATCTCTTTCAACTTTTACAAGTATTATTTCACAGTTCTAGAGCCTCTTCAGGTCTCTTTCACAAAGTATTCTTTATCTTCCATCTTAGCCTCTTCAGGCTGTAGCCTTCCCTTTCACTAAAAAGATTTTGAGTTTTCTAAACTCACGTTACAAGTCGACTTGATCTCTCTTCTTTCTTCTTTTCACTCAAGCTATTTTTTTATAGTATATCGTAAGTAGAGAATTGAGAGTTGAAGGTTCAGAGTTGTAAGGTTGTGCATGTTGTCTTTTTTTGTTATTTATGACTATAAGTGATATTCATAGTCTAAATCTCCAACGGTCTTCTTGAAAACTACTTGTAGAATCTTCAGAGATCAGTTATTAGTTGAGCTCTGTAACTAACTCCAACTAACTAACTAACTAACGCTGTAAGTTGTTCTTCAATTATAATGTCTTGTTTGTTTTGTATAATTCATTCTTCAATTATAATGTCTTGATTTGTTTTGTATAATTCATTCTTCAATTATAATGTCTTGATTTGTTTTGTATAATTCGTCTTATGTCTTCACTTCGTCTGATGTCTTCGCTTCGTCTAGTGACTTCGCTTTGTCTAATGACTTCACTTAAATATCATCTTGACTTGATGATTTATGCCTTTTACATTTATCTACATACTTAACAAACTCATCTAAATAGTTTACATACTCTTCTATTATTATTATTATTATTATTATTATTATTATTATTATTATTATTATTATTATTATTATTATTATTATTA
>JANZXR010257002.1:0-30190 GCA_027575705.1 Erythroxylum echinodendron | reverse complement strand
TATGATTTAATATTAATAATATTCTTCATCATTATCACTTACTAATATATAACATTGCTTTTTGATAGGACCAAATATAGCAGACTATTGAGCGGTGGTCTCAGCAATCCGAAAATATTGATGAGGCTGACACTTGGAAGCAGTTGGTGGTAGGGATCGTCATGGGAGGATATTCAGACTAGGGTCATTTACGAATACTTGTTATTCGCAATCCTCCACATCGAGTACAACAGCATCTACTAGGCGGTCCAACAAAATAGAGGCGCTTGAGGGCTCGGTGCAGACATTGTCCATTCAGTTGCAACATATGTTGGAAGAGGTGCGTCAGTTGCAAGAGTCGATGGTTATGCAACAAAAGAAGATGGTTGCGCAACAGCAGACGATAGCAGTGCAACAATAGTCGTTAGATTTATACGCTCAGCTATGTCTGGAGATCGATGAATTGAAGGGCAAGGGCAGCAAGTCACCACACCTACCAGATGATCCACCTGCTCCTGATCAGTAGTATAGTATTGGTCATTTACTTTGTATTACAGATATTATTATTTACAATATAACGTTTTTATTATTAATTAAGATATTTTAATTTTTATTCATTAATCAAAAAAATTATTTAATTATTTATATCTAATTAAATATATTATTCATAAAATTTTTAGACGGTTATAATCTAAATATAATGGAAATATATATTTAAAAAAATTAATGACAATGTTACCGACAGAAATATACACAATGTCTGCCGGTAATTGTCAATATACTATACCGACGGAAAGTAAGTTCTGTCGGTAATAGATCAAAATTTACCAACGGACAAAACGTTAACGTCTGTAACTTTACCGACCATATTAGAAACATTCTAATGCTAAATTTACATACGGGTGATCAACTTACCGTCGCTAACTTTTGCGACGGAAAATGCCTGATGGTCGGTAACTTTTTAGTTGAAAGTATCGACGGTTTATTTTTATTCCGTCAGTAAACTTACCGACGGAAAGTTTGTTTACTGTCGATAAATTTAGCTATGGCCAAATCTCTGATGTTTTTAGCCGTCGGTTTATTTCGTCAGTAATGTTAGATACGGACGGAATATTTGTCATTTCCGTCGGTATTTTTCATCCCTAATCACTATTTTCTTATAGTGAACGTCGATATTATATTAACATTTTAAATTATAACATTAATATTAAATGATATTATATTTATTTGTGTTTTGCCTTTTTTATTTTTAGATTAATTATTATTTATAAAAATAATTAAGTATTAATAAATAATTTAATTTTTTATTTGTAATTTTCATTATAATTTGCCATAAATAATGTAATAATTGTTAGATTTATGTTCTTGTAGAGTTCACATAAGTTTCTCTATCATTAAAATTTGCTTCTTTTTTTTCATTTTTAACATTAGATATTAAATTTTGCATGTTTATATATTGTCGATTTATTGGGGCCATTTTTTTATTTCGCGTAAGGCCTACAAAACGATAGGAACGGTCCTGGTCGTTGAGGGAAACCGATATTACAAAAAACCTCCCAACAGTAAAACCATCAAACATCAAACCATCGAAAAAACCAGATAACTATCCTAAAGCATAGAGGAAAAAGTTCTTATTCAATTTATGTAGATAATGTAGAGATCAGTTTCCACTTCACATATATTTTTAGAGAGTTTTGTCCATTGTCATGGTTTTTATTAAGTCAAATCAAAAATAGTAAATATATCATTTCTAATTAATATAATTTTCGGAAATAATTATAAAATCAAATGACAATCTTTACATCATCTTTGTCCATGCTTCAATTGCCTACGTATCCTTGTGTACTTTGGGTGCTCTATGAAGTTTGGGCGCTACCATAAGAACATAAAGGGAAAATAATGGAGAAAACCTATTCCACTTTAAGATTTTTGGGGAAAGTTTTATATGGCACATCCATTGCCATGGTTTTTATTAAGTCAAACCAAAATAATAAATATGTCGCTCTAACTAATTCAATACGTGAAAATAAATATGACAATCTTTATTGAAAACACATCATTCCAAATAGAGATAAAGCTCGTGGTTAAAATTATTAAGTTGATCTTTCATCCACATCATAATTGAATAAGAAATGAATCAGCAATGATAGGTTTCCAATAGTAAGGTCCAATAGTTGGTTCTTACGAGTATACAAAATAAAGATCAAACAGATATTGGGTCAAGAGAGACAAACTGCAACACTAGTGCGAAGTTGTTTCATGTTTTCTACATAATTTTTATTAGCTTTCTAAAGATCTTTCCACAAGAACAGCATTGATATTGCAAAACTGAGTTGAAGAAAAAAAAGTATTCACATGGATATCCCCAAGGGATCGAATTTAAAGTTATAGTAACTTCATTCCCCCTGATAGGAATGCAGATTTGAGTATGTATATGAAAGAAAAGACATATTCAAAACAAATTCAAGACAAAAATTTTATCAATAATCTAACAAATATCCTCTAAATTCAAAATGTAGCAGAAGTTCCCTCTCAACACATTGCTTTATATACTACTGACAATCAAAAGGGGAAATATGTTATCCATTGGTTAGTTTCTATATGATGGGTTGTGTCTATTAATTGTGAAACCTCATGACTTTTTGAACCGTCATATCCTTTCGTTGTTTTGATGGAAGACAACAAGGAATATAAGGAGAATGGGTCCTTAGGCTTAGCAATGATGTATGACCATCTCTTGCATTTGCTAAAATCTTAGAAGAGTCATCTTATATCTGTCCGAATTCGCTCAACATCAATGGCAGGAGGTGTGTCATAACATTTCGTATTTTCATTTTCTATAATAAACAAGTATATAGATGATTTTCATGTCTAACAGTTGCTATCAGAGCAAAATAATATTACCCACAGGTATTAAGAAAAAGAATATAATTTGATAGTTTCATCATAGAAAAAGAATCTCTTACAACATACGTAAGGATAAATGGTCTATCAATGAACTTCTAACCATGTGTGTTCAAAAGGAACGAAGGTTAGTAATGGAATTGGGTGAAAGTACACATATGGCAACAAAAGGAAGGAATAGAGGGCAAGCCAAGCAATAAGGAAAGGATAAAATACCAGACCGTACTAAGATCAAAAAGGATTTCAATCCCAAGTGCTGCTTTTGTAAAAAGAAAGGGCACACAAAGAAAGATTGTGCCAAATTTAAGGCTTGGCTTATAAAAAAAGGTATTCCAATCTCACTTGTTTGTTATGAATCTAATATGGTTCATGTTTTTCATAACACTCGGTGGGTTGATTCTGGTTCTACAATCTATATTTCCAATACCTTACAAGGTTTTCTAAACCACAGGAAGCCAATGGACAGTGAACGATGCATCTATTCAGGCAATAAGATGCATTCATAGTTGGAAGCTGTTGGGACATGCAAATTAGTTTTAAATTCTGGTTTTGTTTTGAATTTGGGAAGAACATTTTATATTCCAAGTTTTTCAAGAAATTTGATTTCAGTTTCAAAACTTGTACCTATGGGATATTCTTTTAACTTTACATTGCATTTCTAAAGTAATGTTGGTATTAAAAGATGTGTTACGAATGAACAATCCTTTATGTTGTGGCACTAAAGATTGGGACATATTTCCCTTGAAAGAATTAAAAAACTAATGAATGATGGAGTACTTAATACTCTAGATTTTACTGATTTTGATGTTTGCGTGGATTGCATAAAGGGAAAGCAAACCGATATGAAAAAGAAAGGTGCTAAGAGGAGTTCAAACATATAGACATTTGTAGTCTAGAAATAGACTTGTATGGTCGGAAATACTTCATCTCATTTATAGATGATTACTCGCAATATATGTATCTCTATTTGCTCCATAACAATAATGAAACATTAGATGCCTTTAAGGTATTTAAAATGGAAGTAGAGAAACAATGTGGTAAGCAAATAAAGATCGTGAGATCAGATAGAGGTGGAGAATTTTACAGTAGATACACAGAGGGTGGATAAGCACCTGGTCCATTTGTTAAGTTTCTTCAAGAGCATGGGATAATAGGTCAATACACCATGCCTGGGTCTCTGGACCAAAATGGTGTGACAGAAAGAAGAAATCGAACATTATTAGATAAGGTGCGGAGTATGCTTAGCAGCTCTAATCTTCCTAAATCTTTGTGGACTAAAGCTTTTAAAATGGCAGTGTATATATTAAATCGAGTTCTAACCAAGGCTGTTCATAAAACATCATTTGAGTTATGGAAATGTTAGAAACCGAGTTTGCAATATATACGGGTTTGGGGATGCCCTTATGAAGTAAAATTTTATAATCCACAAGAAAACAAACTAGATCCAAGGACTCTAAGTGGGTATTTCATTAGATATGTTGAAAGGTCCAAAGGGTACAGATTTTATTGTCCTTCTCATAGTAATAGGTTTGTGGAATCAAGAAACACAAAGTCTCTTGAGAATGACTTGATTAGTGGGAGCGATCAATTTCAGGACTTAGTTTTTGAGAAGGATCATTGTGACATACAAACTTGTACTTCAAGTAATAGATTGACTGTTATTCATAACATCCCTTAAAGTTAAATGGGTGGTGAACAACCAATCGTAAGCTACTGATGACAATCTAGTAGATCCGATTTTTCAACAATCACCACAGGTTATTGGGCAACAAGTTGTTTAAGCTCCTCCTCAAGAGGGTGCTACTACAACATTAAGAAGATCAACTAGAGAAAGGAAATCAGCAATACCTAGTGATTACATTGTGTATTTATAAGAAGCTGACTATAACATTGGAGCCAAAAATGACCTTTAAACGTTTTCATAAGCCATGAGTTGCAATGAATCTCAATTGTGGTACAATGCTACGGTAGATGAGATGAATTCTATGGCATCTAATAAAGTTTGGGATCTTGTCAATTTACCTAATGGTGTAAAGGACATTGGATGGGTCTTTAAGATGAAAAAGGACTCATTAGGCAATGTTGAAAGATACAAAGTTAGACTTGTTGCCAAAGGATTTACTAAACAAGAAGGAATCGATTATACAGAGACCTTTTTTCCTGTATTTAAAAAGGATTCCTTACGCGTGATTATGGCATTGGTTGCCCATTTTGATCTGGAACTACATCAAATGGATGTGAAAACATCGTTCCTAAATGGAGACCTAAAGGAAGAAGTTTATATAAAACAACCAGAAGGATTCTCCTCTAGTGATGGTGAGCATTTGGTGTGTAAGCTTAAGAAATCCATATATGGATTGAAACAAGCCTCCTGTCAGTGCTATTTGAAATTCCATGATATCATCTCTTCATATGATTTTGAAGAAAATATCATGGATTAATGCATATATCTGAAAGTTAGTGGGAGTAAAATTTGTTTCCTTGTTCTATATGTGAAAATTTGTTTCCTTGTTCTATATTTGGATGATATTTTACTCGCCACAAATGACAAAGGTTTGATATATGAGGTGAAACATTTTCTTTCTAAGAATTTTGATATGAAGGATATGAGTGAGGTATTTTATGTCATTGGCATTAAGATCTATAAGGACAGATCTCAATACATTTTAGGTCTATCCAAAGAAACCTATATCAATAAGGTCTTAAAAAGATTTCGAATGAAAGATTGTTCACCGAGTATAGCACCTATTGTGAAGGGTGATAGGTTCAATTTGAACCAGTGCTCGAAAAATGAGCTTAAAAGGGAACAAATAAAAAATATTCCATATGCTTCTACAGTAGGAAGCTTAATGTATGCTCAGGTTTGTACAAGACCGGACATTGCATTTGTTGTTGGAATGTTGAGAAGATATCGAAGTATCCCAGGTATAGACCACTGGGGAGCTGCCAAAAAGGTGATGAGGAACCTTCAAGGGACCAAAGATTACATGCTTATGTATAGACAAACTGATAATCTCGAAGTAGTTGGTTATTCAGATTTGGATTTTGCTGGTTGTGTTAATTCACGAAAGTCAACATCTGGATATGTGTTTATGTTTGCCAATGGAGTCATATCCTGGAGGAGTTCAAAGTAGACTTTGACTGCTACTTCTACCATAGAGGCTGAGTTCGTTTCTTGTTTTGAGGCTACATCATATGGTGTATGGTTGAAGAGTTTCATATCTGGGCTTAGAATTGTGGATTCCATTTCTAAGCCATTAAGAATGTACTGTGATAATTCAGACGCAGTTTTCTTGGCAAAAAACAATAAGAGTGGTAGTTGAAGTAAACACATCAACATTAAGTATTTGGCGATTAGGGAATATGTCAAAGAGAACAAATTGATCATTTAACACATTTGCATTGAATTAATGATTGCTGATCCTTTAATAAAAGGCATGCCACCAAAGAGTTTTAAGGATCATGTTGCTAGAATAGGACTTGGTTCTATTATGTGATATATTGTATGTACTATCCTGAAACTCTTATTAATTTGTTGTTTTTCTCATTCTGGTGTACACATTTTATTTTGAGAATAACACATATTATGGACCTAGAATAAACATAAAGGTTTATTCATTCAGTTAAAGTGGAATAAGAAATAGGACGCATCGTGATACATGGAAGATAATACGCACATTTCGAGGACTTATCACCTTGATTCATGCATTTAGTTTCTTTAATTGAGTAGAGGTTTTATGATTTTTCAATTACATCCACGACCCAAGTAGGAGACTGATATCTGTTGGTTAGTTTCTATATGATGGGTTGTGTCTGTTCATTGTGAAACCTCATGAATTTTTAAACCATCATATCCTTTCGTTGTTTTGATGGAAGACAACAAGGAATATAAGGAGATTGGGTCCCTAGGCTTAGCAATGATTTTTGTATACACCATCTCTTGCATTTGCTAAAAGCTTAGAAGAGTCATCTCATATCTGTCCAAAATTGCTCAACATTAATGGCAAGAGGTATGTCATAACATTCCGCATTTTCATTTTTTATAATAGACATGTATATAGATGATTGTCATGTTTAACGAAATAACAAACCTCAACAAAGAAAGTATGCATAGTGAATAAGTCCTAGCATGACTAAACATTTGCATGACTAAACAATGCCCGAACTGCTAGTTCACTTTCTCCAACATATTTATTCAAAAGTTCAGGACCCTAATAGGTCATGGAACTAATAAACATATACCCTTATAATAAACAGTGGTGCAGCTAATGTACATGTAAAAGTATGGAGTGAGTGAGAATTTAAAGACTGACTTTGATGTAAATGAAGTTGGCTCCTACCTTATTAGCAACAGCCTTAGAGATTAGTGTTTTATCAAAGCCTAGGGAACCATAAATCAAGATTCCTTTCTCTAATTTCAAGCCAAAATTTTGAAGGTATACACAATTATCAGCAATTAGAAATTTAACCAAAATTTCACATAATAATTTAGCTGCTAAGTTGCATCGAGTAGATTGGAAAGAACAAATTCAATAAAACAGAGTTCACAACAAAGTCAGGAGAATTTTTACCGTAGAATCATGTGCAATACAAGGACATCAAAAGTATCAAATTGATTAAAGAAACTGAAGGGGCTTATAGATAAAAAAAACTAAATTCTCAATCCAAAGAGAAGCAACATTAGAAGTACAAATTTTTAGTGCAAATAGAATGTTTAATGTCAAAGCATTTAGTAAACTGCCAGATCTGATAAGTTGCATTTCAAGACATAAATAAAGGTAGGGACAAAAACTAAGAGAAGTAAATAAAGAGAAACTCATACCTAATAATCTTCTGCATACTTTATGCTTCCAACTATATGAAGGTACATTTCTAGCCTTATATAATCAAGCCCACTGACATCTTCCTATTTCATATCAGAAAGTTTCATTTTTGATATGGGGTGGTAACGGGGGTCACTACGAGGTTATTTATTTACTTTCACTCAGAGGTTATTTATTTATTGTCGAAGTGCGATTCTTTTCTTTTTTTAGGATAAGGTTAATGCTTTGACAACAAGGTAAGTTTTTGCAGATTGCTTTGATTTCTTAAATTGGAATGTTTCCCAGACCTAAATATCTTCTTGCTTTTCTGGAAGCAGCAAATACAGTATTGCAAGAAATGGTTTGAGAGTGAAAGACTGTCACGAGAGCTGACGATCAGTTGCAAATGTCTAACTGGACCATTGAAGAACTTGAGGGATTGTAATTTCGTAATAGTTGTAACATATTATCCATTATGGATGCAAATTTTGTATTATCAATTGACGTATTTCAAAGCTGTGCACTGTCTAATTTCTGGATTTTGGGACACTGGAAAATACACTTGAGGTCTTGACCTTAGAAATCTTCTGACTTTTTATGTCACTCCTACTTTTTCTTTTTCCGTTTCCATTTCATTCATTCTCTTTGTCATTGGTGCTAATGATTGTGTAAATAGATTTATTTGTTTCAATTCATACTTTTATATTTGAAACTCACGTTGTTCCTTCACAAGTTATTTATGAGGAAACAAGTTTAAATCACTAAATTGTGATATATTGATATGAGTTTCAAATCTCATATTGTGTGGAATAGGACTTCAAGTCTACATCATAAACAATCACAAATATACAATTGTCAACATTTAAAAAACACAATTAAGGATTGAAACCTTCGTAATTAATTAAGAAAAAGATATTTACAATCCCACAATTATTTACAATATCACACTTTTAAAACCTTTCCAAAATAATTTAAAACATATATACTAGTAACTAAGACAATTTCAGGCAAACACATACATAAGAAAGATAACACAAGGACAGCCATACCTTATACACAATACAATCAAAATTAATAAATATATCCCATCAAATTTTATAAATCAAAGTCTCAACCTTATCTTTCAACCCTACATTTTCTAAAATGTCAAAATCAAAGTATCGAGGTGCACTAACGATTATAGAGCGAAGAGTTTGGAATCAGATACCTTCATCTTTTGAATAAATCGAAAAAGAGAAACAAAGTCTACAACCATATCATGCACACCTTGCCCCGACACTTAAGTTTTCCCTGTTGGTTATAAGAGTTTAGCACTTTGTTTGATTCTTGACACCATAATTAAATGTATATCTACAAAATCAACGAAGAACACACAAAAGTACACCAAAATATCCAAAGAATGTGAAGAGAGCAAATTTCCCCGAAATCTTGGAAAAACCACTCTAAAGATGTGAGATTTGTAAGGAAGTTACTATATATTTGTATGAGAAATAAAAATCTAGGTGAAAGAAGCAAGAAAGAAGTTAAAACCTAAGTAGGATGAAGAGAGATGTGAGAGAGATTTGTAGTGGTTACTAAGGTTTTAGAGAGATAAAAGTGTGTAAAGAAGAAGAGAAAAAGTGAATATTAGAGTTAAGGTTAAAAAAGGAGGGGAAAAATAGGGTTAGAATTGTGTTTTTTCACATGTAGATTGGCTTAGTCGCAAGTCATAATCGTGCCTTGGAGTCACGATCATGAGTCGCCTCCTTAGTCATGATCGTGCTTCAGAAGGCAAGATCATGACATGCTAAAAACTGTCACCCTTATTTCATTTCTTAGGTTTTTTCTTCATATAACCCTCGATCAACTTCCCTAACTTATAATAACTTCAAAACAAACCTAAATATCAAAATTTGCTAAGCATGGTCTTTGGCTGGACCATTCATCATTCAATTTTTTTAATGATTTGAAAGGAAAGAAGTCACTTTCCTTTCTTATGAAAATACACCTTTGAGATATGATTTGCATCTTTGTCCGTTCATTTTGAAGGTTTCCTTATTTTGATTTTCTAATTCCAAAGCTCTATGTGCAAATACTCGGGTCACTTAAAAAGGCTTACTCCATCTTGATTTGAACTTTTCGGGAAGCAACTTCAATCTCGAATTGTAAAGTAACACCACATCCCTTACTTTGAACTCTTTCTTCTTAATATGAAAATAATGTCATTTCTTCATCTTTTCCTTGTATAACTTAGCATTCTTGTATGCATTAAAGCGAAGCTTATTGAGTTTGTTTAGTTGAAGATTCTTCACTCAGTCACTTTCTTCTAATCAAAATTTATGGCTTTGTCACCCAGTATGCTCTATGCTCAAGTTCCACGAGCATATGACAGGCTTTACCATACATAAGTCCAAACAGAGTCATCCTGATCAGAATTTTGAAGGTGGTTCAATAAGCTTATAGGGCATCATCCAGCTTCAATGCCCAGTCCTTCCTTGAATTATTTACCATCTTCTCCAATATTCTTTTCAGTTTATGGTTCATGACTTCCACTTGTCCACTTAATTGCTGGTGGTAATGAGTGGCTACACAATGGTGAACTTCATATCTTTTTAGAAGAGTGTAGAAAGATTTATTTCAAAAATGTACTCCTTTATCGCTTATTATTTCTCGTGGCACTCCAAACTGATTGAATAGTCATTTGCTAGATTTTTGTATTAGTTTTCCATCATTTGTTGGAATTGCCATGACTTTAACCTATCATGACATATAGTCCACTCTGACTAAAATATTTCATGTTCGCCATGAAGGATGGGAAAGTTCCCATGAAGTCAAGTCCTCATACATAGAACACTTTAACTTCTATAATGTTAAATAATTGCATTTCTCTCTTTTCAAGAGTTCCCCACTCTTTGGCATTGATCACAATATACCATGAACTCCTGAGCATGCTTGAATAGATTCAGCTAATAAAATCCACATTTTAGTACTTACTTTGCTATCTTGCTCACTTGTAATGCCTCGTAAAGGTAGCTTTATGACACTGCTTTAGTATCTCTAACGTCTCCTCCTCCAAAAGACACTTGCTTATTAACCCCTAAGCAGATGACCGATAAAGGATCGGGTCATCCCATAGATAATGGATACACTAATACTAAAATCTATTTTTTTCTGTTGATAGATAAATCTAAAGGAAGGATTCCACTTTCAACAAAGTTCGCTATATCTACGTACTATGGAGCCATAAGGTGGTTGAGCAACATCAGGGTTTTATTAGAAAATTGCTTATTAATATTGTCACTTTGTTTTAATTCCCATCTTTCCGAACGTGATAAGTGGTCAGCTACCACATTCTTCACTCCCTTCTTATCTCTTATCTCTATATCAATCTCTTGTAACAGGAACACCCATCAAATAAGCCTCAGTTTTGTATCTTTCTTAAGGAAGAGATATTTAAGCACAACATGATCGATAAAGATAATCACTTTATATCCTAAAAGATACGATTGAAACTTGTCACATGCAAATACTATCACTAGCAAGTTCTTCTCAATAGTGGTATAATTTAATTGAGGCCCCGTTAATGTCTTACTTGCATAATAAACCCCATGTAGTCTTTTATCCTTCTGTTGGCCCAACACGTAACCTACAACTTGGTCATTAGCATCATACATGACTTCAAATGGTAATAACCAATCTGGTGACATTAAGATTGGTTATGATATTGATGCCTCTTTTAGTCGATTAAACGTAGATAAACAATTGTCATCAAAATTAAAAGGCTCCTCCTTTACTAAGAGATCTAGCAATTAGTGAGAAGTCGTTAATAAAGTAGTGGTAAAATCTTGCATGACTTAGAAATGCTCGCATGCCTTTGACATTAATAGGTGGTGAAAGCTTCTCTATAACCTCTGTCTTTGCTCTGTCCACTTGAGGGATTGTATTTTTGTAGTTGTTGTAATACATTATCCATTATGGATGTAAATTTTATATTATCATTCGAAGTCTTTCAAAGCTATGCACTGTCTAATTTTTGGATTTTGAGACACTGAAAAATACACTTGAGGTGTTGACCTTAAACATCTTTCAACTTTATATTTCACTCCCACCTTTTCTTCTTCCTTTTCCATTTCATTCATTCTTTTTATCATTGATGCTAACGATTATGTTAATAGATTTATTTGTTTTGTTTCATACTTTTATATTGGAAACTCACGTTGTTCCTTCACAAGTTATTCTTGAGGAAACAAGCTTACATCATTAAATTGTGATGTATTGAACTGAGTTTCAAATCGCATATTGTATGGAATGGGACCTCAGGTCCATATCATAAGCAATCATAAACATACAATTCTCAACATTTTTAAAATATCATTGAGGAGAAAGAGATATTTACATTCTCACAATTATTTACAAGATCACACTTTTAAATCCTTTCCAAAATAATTTGAAACATATATATAAGCAACTAAGACAATTTCAAGCAAACATATACATAAGAAAGATAACACAAGCATAGTAGTACTCGATGATATGACTAATTCTGCAGCAGAGTCCCAATTATTACAACATCTGTATACATACCTAGGGTGACGAGCTCAGAGAGTGTAATTAGTTTACTAATGAAACTAAACCTTTCAAAACAACATAACTGCAATATTCTCATGCAATCATAAAACTTATAATAAAGCATTTGTCATAATAATTTATTCGTGCATCATCAAATCTGATAATAACTTAACATTTCATAAAACACAATTTCAAATTTTCTAAAATACTATTCCAAAATGCTTTCCGAGATTAAACTTATAATATACAAGTTTCCATTTTCCATTTTCCTTTTTCCTTAAATAATAAATAGTGGTGGCAGTAATTTTTCTGAAAACTTTTATACTAAAAATAAGCCAACTACTAGAATTGGTACCATACAGTACCTCTCAAATCACTTTTTTTTTTAAAAAATAATGGTGACAATATTATTTCCATGACTTTTCCTTACTCAACATAGCCGACCACTAGTTTCTTTACAATATGGTAAACTAGGCATAAAGTCACGGAGCTAGTTCTGCATCACTTATTTTTGACTAGTTAACCACTATTTATGGAGTTAATTTTGCATTACTTACCTATAAAAGGTAAGTAATGCATAATTTTATGGGTGGATTCATAATCATTCAATTTAATGCATAATTTTAATGTAACTTCCAATCATACAAGATTTAACTTTCAAGTTAAAACTCATATATTGCTAAAGCATAATTTTATGATAGCTATATTCACTTGTAAAATATCATTTGTATAAAACTCAACATAAATATTCATTTCATGATTAAATGAAAACCATTTGCATAAAATCAATTTAAAGTATACTCACATGTCATCAATTCTTTTACAAAGAATTTATCCATATAAAACAATTAAAATATACTCATAACTTTCTAGTTTCCTTTTCACCACATCCAATTGGTTTTTTTTTCGATCTGAAAACTTAATAGGAATATATTTAACTCCTTAATACATTTTCCAATCAAATACTCCATAAACTATTTCAACTTCGTTACTTTCCACATACACTCCATACACTAATTTTTCTCCTAATAATAACATATCACTTTATTTAATAATTCCAGTACCCTAAATACACTTAATGACCATCCTTAATCACATTCACATGGTCATTATATCATAACCATGCTTTTATACCAAAAATGCCTTCAAGGATAGACGTCACATATTTAACATTAAACTTTTCTAATTCATTTCCATTTGGTTTCTAACGCTTAAAACTAATCCTAATTCACTTCTATGAAATTTTAATACATACATTTAAGCCATAAAATTTCATTAACAATTTTTTTTTACAAAATCAAGAATCCTTGGTCGAATTTCAACCAAATCCAATTCCAAATCAATTCTTTTTCATTTATTTAGTTCGTTAGCACCAAAATCATGCTATGAACATCATAAAATATCAAAATAGAATTTTGGATCAAAACAAATTAAAAATCCTGACCTTGTCCGAAAACTCATATAATCATTTCCATGGTTTTTCTTTCATTATTTCATCATTAAACTAACTTCCTAATGCCATTCATTAATCTTAAATCATCAAATGGCAAAATAAAACACTATAGGCAATAGATCTCACCTTTGACTAAGGTTCCACAAGTTAGTTTTCTTGATTTTTCTTCTTCTAATCACTTTCAATGCAATGAAACTTTGATATCATCTTAAAAGGGTATAAATCACATCATCAAATCCAATTTTTCAACAAACTTAGTAAGCTTAGTAATCGAATTTCTTCTTCCTCTTCACTTGGATGGCTATGGGATCACGTTGTATGCTTGAGTGGAGGTAGAAGAGTATGAAAACTCTTTGGAACACTTCTCCATGTCATAGCTGAAGCTCCCTCTTCTTATTTTTCTTTTCTTCTCTTTCCTCTTTCTCCAACAATGGTCAATGTTTTTTCTTGCTTCTCTCTTTTCTTCTCTTCATGGTTAGGCTGTTTAACAATGCTTGCCATTCACTCTCACGGTTATGTTAAAAGAATGAAGCAATTTATCTTAAGTTTGCGTTTTATATTCCTTTAATACTTTACAAATGTCACTGTCTCATTGGTCATCTCTAATGACTTATAACATACATGTCATTTTCTCATTGGTCGTCTCTAATGGCTCATCAATCCACTAATATCATATAAAAAGATCAAATTGCTCTCAATGAGTGCAAAAAGACCAAATTGGCCTTTGATGTATTTAATTCACCAACTAACCGAATTAAATCCCGAAATTATTCCACAATCATCTTATCATCAAATTGAGCTCAAAATACTCTAAGTAAGGTCACTGCTTATTGATTGGTAACTTAAAAAAAATATTCGAATGGGTTTAAAATCCTCAATACCTATTATTTTCCAAAAAGGGCATTTTAACCCTAAACTTTCGAAACTCCCAAAATTCATCCGATTGGGCTTATTTTCGATCCATTTCAGTATCATTAAACTCTAAAACCTATTTCGGGTATTTTTTTTCAAATTTTTAGGGTTGGGTCCTCAAAATCACTATTCAAGTGGAAATACTATTCACCAGGATTCACTATTCAGCTGGAAACCTTGTTCACTGATATCATCTAGGTTTCATTCAAAAATGTCACCAAATCCTTAAAGCACATTTTAGGGCTTTTAAAGCTCATTAGGAGTCATTCCGTAACTTTTCAGAGTTTTAAAAAATTTTTTGAAAAAATTTCATTTGAGTCCAGAACCATCTCTGGTTTATATGTTATCTGTGTTATAACCTTAATAATACATTTAAATGCTTAAATCACTTGAGTATACCATAAATAGAGCCTGCTCTATAAAATGCATATACACCATATTACACAATACAATAATTGAACTAGGTTATTACAATTTCTACTTCTTTATAAAAAATTTCCTCCTCAAAATTTTGAACAAACTTAGTCATCTCAAAATTACAGATATTGACTTCGCAACCCCTCTTTGTGCTTCCATTATGTCAATTACTCTATAGGGACCAATCGTGGGCTTAACTTATCACATTGTCTAAAATAGAATCTTCCTTTTCGTGATGATATTCAAAAAAATTCTTATGATTTATGACTTTAAACACCAAATTCTTTCTCCATGTCTACACCTAGCTCTGTTGTTGATTTTAGGTACTATCATTTTAACCTAAAATAAAATTTGATTTTATTGCGCTTTCAAGGTATGATGCCTCTTTATGTTCCTTACATGTATGGCTCACACTAGTGAGTGACTTAATCCATAATTTCTTTTTTAGTGCAGTAATGACTAGTACACACAATTCTTGACTGGCATCAACATAACATTACCTCTCAATGAAATGCCCCCTGAATTTGCAACTTATCTCCACATGCAATTATTTTTTTCTAAATCATTGCTTTTGTTTTCTCACTAATAATTAGTTTAGTCACAACTTGGCTAACTTGACTATACATCAAACCATCCATTTAGCATTATTAAGATTCACATCTACTTAGATTACTACGAATGAAACTTTTAATTGGGATTCTCCACAAAATAATTGTTCTAGTATACTTCTGAATAATAAACATTTCCTTTCTCATTGTCTCTAATTATAAACAAAACTTAATAATGTTTTTCTTGTATTACTTATACCTCACATGGACTGCGTAGTTTTCAAATCTCAACTCCATAACCATTGGTGAACTATTTATTGTACATTTTTATTTCAAATCATACTCTTTGGAAGCAAATCAATCATTTAAGTTCATATCGTAAGACACTAACATATTGTCCTATTCACATAAAAACCATTGAATTACTTTGGAGGTTAAATTTTACTATCTTATCAGGCAATTTGGAGCTTATCAAACCTCAATCTGGGAATTTATTAGTTACTAAAAAAATGTTAATCATTTAAAATCTCCATGTAATACTTGTTCAAAGGTCTCATACGTAGTTTTTTTTAATCATTCTCCCAATAGCCAATTATACTTATCTATAAAATAATAGCTCTAAATTCTAATGAGACAATTCTCCATTATGGATCAAAACTTATCACTTACATTTTTTTTGAAAATTTTACCTCCATTTACACTCCTCTGATTTTAATTTGAGAAATAAAAGAACTGACCTACATCAAAAGAAACTTAAAATAATGAATGTTCAATACTTAGAATTGACATACTAATATACACATAATTGAAAGCTTACATCAAAATTGATCATTGCTCCTAAAAATATTGATCAATCATCAATCATGATTAAAAATTCAATCAGAATGTCATCTATAACATTACTTTGTATGAATCCACAAATCACGTTACATTCAAAAATAGACTTCACATTAAACTTAAAATTTTATGTTAAAATTTATATTTATTCTAATCAATCTCTCCATAAGGTCATATCATTTAAACATATCAAAAGTCAGTTACCAATTACTTGTATCAATAATTAATCCTCAACGAATTCAATCATAATAAGCAATTTCATCCTCCAGATATATTTTCAAATTACTTTTCAAGTATTAAAAAACTAAAATAACCTAATAAATTTTGTAATTATATATCGAGTCATAGAACTAAATAACTTATATACTAAATTCTTAATACCTTTTTAGGTATCATGGTTGATTGCTAAGAGATGGGAGCATTCTACATTTTCCAAGGGATACTAGATCTTACGACCCTTATATACCAATCCTACCTTCCTCTAGAAGCAATCCACATTGACATAATACACTATTAGTCAATTCCTTTCCTAGTATGACTTCATAGTCATGGATATCTAGTAAGACCAACTTATTAGAGAGCTTTTAAATCTAATAACTATGTAAATACCTCTATAAACATTTTACGCTACTGGTCTAGCTTTAGTAAAGGTAGTTATTATCATATGGTACTCTAAAAGTTCTAACTTCACGCTAATATATCTAAAAAAATCTTTTAGCACATTCGAGTGCAGTTTCGGGATTTATCTCAACATATTCATCACTACCGATACCTATCACCATACTAGATGTATCCTCAGCATCCTACTGGATTACTACAATTATCCAGCCTATACAAGTGGTCTCCTTTCACATTATCTACACCTTGGTATTGAGCTCCAAGTGTTTCAGGAGTTTCTGGACATTGTAGTTGGTTGACTGAACTCTGACTAGACGATATTCCTGGTCTCATCTTTCTATCACCAAACCATTTAAATTTATTATTCTTATCCCAATCCATCCAAATTTGGACACTTTCGGTATCTCTACTCTCATCGAACGCTTTTTTATATGCCAAACTTACATATACACTCAATTAAACTCCCTGACACTACTAGGGCCTCCCATAACTGGTGCAACGCCACTGCCTGTATCTGTATTGTTCATTCAAGGTAAAAACAAAACTCCACCAGCGGTTTTTCCAGTCGTAACTGTTCTAGGTGGAGTTGATTCATAAAGAAAAACATTTACTTAACTATCCCTATGCTCAGCCCCCCTAGCTAAAGGTACTTCAAGTTCTAGAGCCTTTGGTGTGGCTTTAGGACCCCTAAGATTTCATCGGTGCATTATGCTATGAATTCAAAGATAAACTATATAACATTGGAATTTTTTTTTTAAAATCGTATGCCTGAAAAGTAATAAAACTTTATGGTTGCCTTGTTCACAAAAACAACATAAAAACACATTATAAAATCATAAAACATACAGAGACAACCCTATTTCAAAACATTGCTTTGAGTTCCCCTTTTGGAACCTGAGTGGAGCCCTCTCAACAACCATTTTGGACCCATCTCAGAGTTCCCCTTCTGGAATCTGTGTGAAGCCCTCTCAACAACCCTACAGTAACTCCCCAATCAATATCTAACTCAACCGTAGGGTTCCTAAACAATCAGGTCGTTCAACTGTTAAAAACCTTTTATACTCTAAAAGTCAAATGTGCCAAAAATAGTGAGAAACATTCTTTTTCTTTTTCCAAATCATTTTACTACAAAATTCAACAGTATAATAGCTTTTTTTCTAAGATTCCTAAATTTTAAAAACCTACATAACATATTTTAAAACACTTCTAATTTTTCATATACCATCTCAACTTTCGGAACGGGACCTCAGGTCCACATCAAAAGCAATCATAAACATACAATTATCAAAATTTTAAAAACATCATTGAGGATCAAAGCCCTTGTAGTTTATTAAGAAAAAGATATTTACAATCCCACAATTATTTACAAGATCACACTTTTAAACCTTTTCCAAAATAATTTAAAACATATATATAAGCAACTAAGGCAATTTTAAGCAAACACATACATAAGAAAGATAATTTTAACATAACAGTACCCAATAATATAACTAATCATGCAGTGGCATCCAAATTATTGTAGCACTTATATACATACATGGGGTGATTTGTTTAAAAACATAAAAATAAGGGTGAGCTAAACGAGCCCAATGAGTGTAATAAGTTTACTAAAAAAAATTAAACTTTTTAAAACAACATAACTCTAATATTCCCATACAATCATAAAGCTAATGATAAAGCATTTGCCACAACAATTTGTTCGTGCATCATCAAATCTGATAATAAAATAACATTTGTAAAAAACAATTTCAATTTTTATGAAATAATATTCCAAAATGTTTTTTGACAATAAACTTATAATATACAAGTTTCCATTTTCCATTTTTCATTTTCCTTAAACAATAAACAGTGGTGGCAATAAGTTTTCTGAAAACTTGTATACTAAAAATAAGCTAACCAGTAGAATTGGTATGATACAGTACCTCTCAAACCACCTTTTTAAAAAAAATAGTGGCGACATTATTATTTCCATGACTTTCTTTACTCAACATCGCCAACCACTAGTTTCTTTACCATATAGTATACTAGGCATAAAGTCAAAGACCTAGTGTTGCATTGCTTACCCATGACTGGTTAATCACTATTTGTGGAGCTGGTTTTACATTGCTTACCTATAATAGGTTAACCGCTATAAATCGGTAGTTGTGGAGCTAGTTTTACATCCCTCACCTATAACAAGTCACGGATCTTGTTCTACATCGCTTACCTATGACTAGTTAATCACTAATTATAGAGTTGATTTTACATTGCTTACCTGTAAATAGGTTAACCATTATAAACCAATATAATAACATATATAAAGCCTAACAGTGTACCATAGGAAAATAAACCAATATAATAACATATATAAAGCCTAACAGTGTACCATAGGAAAAAATAACTTGTGCTTTTTCAATTCAACTTATTTTCGAAATCGATTATAAAATGATTCATAATCATTCAATTTAATGCATAATTTCAATGTAACTTTCAATCATACAAAATTGATCTTTCAAGTTAAAACTCATATATTGCTAAACCATAATCTTATACTAGCAATATTCACTTGTAAAATATCACTCGTATAAAATTCAACATAAATATTTATTTCATGATAAAATGAAAATTATTTGCATAAAACCAATTTAAAGTACACTCACATGTCCAATTCTTTTGCAAAGAATTTAGACGTATAAAATAATTAAAATATACTCACAACTTGCTTGTTTCCTTTTCACTACTTCGAAACCCTTCATTCGGCTTCATTTTTTGATCCAAAAACCTAATAGGAATGCATTGAACTCCTTAATACATTTTCCCATCAAATACAGCACAAACCATGTCAACTTCATTACTTTCCACATAAACTCCATATATTTATTTTTCTCTAAATAATAAAAAACACTTTATTTAATAATTCCAATACCCCAAATACACTTAATGACCATCCTTAATCATATTCATATTGTAATTACATCATAATGATGCTTTATACAAAATTCCTTTAAGACTAAACGTAACATAATTAACATTAAAATTTTCCAATTCAATTCAATTTGATTTCTAACACTTAAATCCAATCCAAATTCACTTCCATGACATTTTAATACACACATTTAAGCCATAAAATTTCATTAATTTCTTTTTTTTCAAAATTAAGCACCTTTGGCTGAATTTAAACTAAAACCAATTCTTTTTCATTTTGTTTACTTCATTAGCATCAAAATCATGATATGAACATCATAAATCATCAAAATAGAATTTTGGATCATAACATATTAAAAACCCTAACCTTGGCCGAAAACTCATTCAACCATTTCCATGGTTTTTCTTTCATTCTTTCATCATTAAACTACCTTACTAACGTCATTCATTAATCTTAGATCATCAAATAGCAAAACAAAACACTATAGGCAATAGATCTCACCTTTGAACAAAGTTCCATTCGTTAATTTTCCTGATTTCTCTTCTCCTAATCACTTCCAATGCAATGAAACTTTGATATTGCATCCAAAGGGTATAAGTCACACCTCAAATCCAATTTTTCAACAAAATTAGTAAGCTTACTAACACAATGTTTTCTTCCTCTTCACTTGGATGGCTATGGGATCACGTTGCATGCTTCATTGGAGGTAGAAGAGCGTGAAAAACTCTTTGGAACACTTTTTCATGTCATAGTCGATGCTCCCTTTTCTTCTTTTTCTTTTCTTTTCTTTTTTCTCTCTTCCCTCCTTTCCCCGACAATGGACGATGTTTCTTCTTGCTTCTCTTCTCTTCTTTTAATTTTTGGGCTCTCTAATGATGTTCTCCATTCACTCTCATGACTATCTGAAAAGAATGAAGCAATTTGTATTAAGTTTGCTTTTTGTACTCCTTTAATGCTTTGCACATGTCACTTTCTCATTGTTCATCTCTAAAGACTCATCACATTTGTCATTTTCTCATTGGTCATCTCTAATGACTCATCAATCTACAAATATCATGTAAAAAGACCAAGTTGCCCTTAATGAGTACAAAAAGACCAAATTGCCCTTTAATGCATTTAATTCATCAACCAATTGAATTAAATCGTGAAATTATTCCACAACCATCTCATCATCAAATTGAGTATGAAATACTCTAATTAGGGTCACTACTTATTGATTGGATACCTAAAAAAAATATTTGAATGGGTTTAAAATCCTCAATACCTATTATTTTTCCAAAAGGGCATTTTAACCCTAAATTTTTGAAACTCCCAAAATTCATCCGATTGGGCTTATTTTTTATCCATTTCAGTATTATTAGACTCTAATGCCTATTATGGGTGTTTTTTTTTAATTTTTCAATGTTGGGTCCCTAAAATCACTTTTCAAATAGAAATATTATTCACCCAGATTCATTATTCATCTAAAAACACTATTCACTGAAATTGTTTGAATTTCATTAAAAAATGTCACCTAAACCCTCAAAGTACATTTTGCGGCTTTTAAAATTTGTTCGAAGTCATTTCGTAGCTTTTCGAAGTTTTTAGAAATTTTTCAGGAAATTTTCGATCGAGTCTAGAACTAGTATTGGTCTATCCTTGATATTGGTTATAACCTTAATAATACATTTAAACTCTTAAATCGTCGGAATATATCATAAATAGAGTCTATTCTACAAAATACATGTACATCACATTACACAGTACAATAATAAAACATGG
Organism: Erythroxylum echinodendron; assembly: GCA_027575705.1. Classification (NCBI taxonomy): domain Eukaryota; kingdom Viridiplantae; phylum Streptophyta; class Magnoliopsida; order Malpighiales; family Erythroxylaceae; genus Erythroxylum; species Erythroxylum echinodendron. The sequence continues at coordinate 8,506 of JANZXR010257002.1, read as the reverse complement.
ATATTACATTAAATGACCTTTAATTTTTGATCATACACATAATTATGCATTATCTTTAATTGGCTGTATGGAATTACATTTATGAACTTAGCTATAATGTACTCACATTATAGAATTAACATGCTTATAAACTTTTTAAAAAAATACTTCTCGCCATTACCTAGTGCATCCTATTTCCTTCTTCACCTACAATTCCTTAGCCACTTTTCCCTCTCCTAATTTTGGAGCTTCACCCATTCTTCTCATTGTGACCTAACCATAGGAAGATATAAATCAAAAGTTAGATGTTTGATTCCATCGACCCATTAAGAACCACTACGAGCTCTACCATTGTTAGAGTCATACTTTCCATCTCTTTCACCATCATAGCAAGCTACCACTAAAACCTATCTTTTGGTGCACCTAACAACACCTCATTCTCTAGCTCACTCACCACTACTAGAACAATGATGAGGAGGCCCATCTCTATAATCCCAAACCCAAAAAGTGAAAATAATGGAGTTAACTAACAAATTGAAGTTTAAGATTGGAGGATTCAACTCTTTCATTAATATGTATGACAAGAATAGGTAAAAAGAATTGTGTTAGCAAACAATTGATCTGTGAAAGTATATTCATATTCAGAATCTATAGGACCTAAAATTTCAAGATATTGATTGATCAAATGGGGTGACTGAATTATATAAGGTGAGATTTCATGCTTTTATTAAACTCACTCATGAATTTTACACTAGTTTTCAATTTAATAATGATTCTAAACTTAATATGTTAGCTAAGGTGATAGTTTAATTTAGGATAGGGAATTTTCTTTTTCAATTGCTTAATTTAATATTAATTTAATATTGCTATAAGATTTGTAAAAGAAAGTTGATGCTAAAAAAGAGCCAATTGTGAGTTCAAAATGTGATTACACATTTGATTTAATCCTGCTAATTTATGGCATGAATGGTCTATTGATTCTGTTCCATATGACATTAGTTCTTGAAAAAGTTCTTACCTTAAGAAACATGTACTTACATATTGGCAGCCTTTGCTTATAATTTTTTAGGTTAACTACCAAAAAAACCCACACTTTAGTCAAATTTTCAATTATATCTCAAACTTTAAAAAGTAGCAATAAAATGCTCAAACTTTCAATTTTTTTCAATTCTAGCTTAAACTTCAAAATAGCAATAAAATGCTTAAACTTTCAATTTTTTTTCAATTCTAGCCCAACTTTAGTATTTTCGTTAATTTGCTGGCTTGGCTTGCCAGGTGTTGCAGAAACCTTAATTATTAATACATGTCATCTAAAATTAACACAACAAATGAAGATTAATGAAACGACGTCATTGTTTAAAAATGATTCAAATCTGATTATGCAGCCCCGATGACCTTACGTTTTGATTTTAGTTTTTTCCTTCATTTTCAGCCTATTCTCTCGAAGCCCTCACCCTTTGATTTTTAGATTACACAGCCCTAACATCCTCACACTAAAGGCATCAGGAGAATGGACTAAAAATGAAGAGCTTACTGGTGCAGTACACTATAATGCGAGAGTAGTTTTAGGGATCAGAAGACTAAATAGAAAACAAAGGGTTGAGGGCATCGAGAGAACAACAGATAACGTTAGGCTAGAATTGAAGAAAATTAAAATTTTGAGCATTTTATTGCCACTTTTTGAAGTTTAGGCTAGAATTGAAAAAAATAAAAGTTTAGTCATTTTATTGTTACTTTTTAAAGTTTGAGCTATAATTGAAAATTTAACGTAAGTATGAACTTTTTTTAGTAATTAACCATAACTTTTTTAAGTAGAAGGGATAATGAATGAACTTCGCTAAGCTCAAGTATTATTTTTTGTGATGTATGGAGCAAAATATTTCATTTAACTTAGGTTATTGGTTACTCACACAATTTCAATATGTGATTTAAATGAAATTAACTTTTGATCTTAGCCTCCTATATCACTTAACTTATAGCTAGTTTAAATTCTCTTGATATATCTAACACTAATATGCATGATGCTTATGAAAAGGAACCTATGAATTTGAATTGTTTGAACAAGATGGGTATCTTTACATAACAACTTGATATCTCTTCTAGGTTTTTGCCATTTAGTCTAGCCTCTCTACCTTTCTTTTGTATTATCCAACATAATAAGGCAATAGTTTAAGAAAGACAAACTAGTAACCAACATCTAGCAAACATTTTATCTTCTTCCTCTGCTCCTACACCCTTTGAAATTCTAGCTCATTTGGGCAGAACATAAACTGAGTCGTATGGAGGATAACCTGATGGCCTTCTTCACAGGTGAGGAGTTTAGAACTCCTTATATCCCCTTTTATGAGTGCTCATTTTATCTCTCTGTCCCTCACACTCAGGGAAGTTCCCACAGTAATTTCTCTTTTGTCCTTTAAATATAACATTATGGATAATGTTTAGTTTAAGAGCGGTGGAGGGTTTCATTGTGTTTTGTTTTTTGTCATGTCTTGTAATTTTTTGATGTCTTTACTTTCACTTTTATTTTATTTTAATTGTTTTTGTAGTTGCTTGATTTTATTTTAGTTTATCTTATTGTGTTAGATGGAATGTTTCGTATTAGTCCACTAAATTGTTCAATTAATTTCATTTTAAATTGATTGAATTATATGTATGCTATAAAACCCAATCATTTAATTATGAGAGTAACAACATGTTACATCCTAAAAGTTACTTTGAACTATTTCAAGACCACATCGATATATGCATGGGTGAAAATAACAAAAAGGCCAGCCTTGTTTTCCAACTTTTAGCTTATATCCTACTAGATTTAGTATCAATAATCAACCTCTTTGATTCATTAATCCTTTTTCTTTAGATTGCATCCATATTACAAGCCTAACCTTCATTTAATGTCCTACCCAGTCTTAGATGTGAGTAAAGCATTTAAGCTAAATGACTTGTAAATTTAAGTTTGGTAAAGCATAGGAATCGAATGGTGTGAGAAGAAATTTTATGAAAGATGGGATTGAAATTTTTTGTGTTACTGGTGCCTTATAAATATTCTTATATTTTTAATTCAAAATAGAAAAAGAAGAAAATAAAATGAAAAAATATTTTGATTAACAACAGGCAAATAAGGCATTTATGTTCCATCTTTTTTTCAAAAAGATCATGCTTGAAATTTTTTTAGTAATTTGAATTTCATGGTTTAATCTTCGTTATTGTTCATTACTTTGAATGTTTTGTTAATATTTATGGTTTTGACCTCTTTCACCCATTACTCCTCACCTTAAATTGCAGCCCTATAATAACCCATAAATAAAGTCCTTTTGATTTGTGCATATGTATACTTTAAGTGGTGGAGATTTAGTGCCTAAGCAAGCATATGATAGAGAGTTTTCATTAGAAAAACTTGAGCAAAGCACCAAACATATTATTGGAATGAGTGATAACAGTTACCATAACTTTATACATACTTTAGAATGAGATTGTCTTAGTTTATCTTTTTACATATCTCTTTGTAAAATTTCGTTATAATGTGTGTTATTACTTTAATCTTATTTGGTTTGAATCCTAAAAGTGTGAATACTCTTTAATTTTATGAGAAGTGGACTGATGGAGTGTTTTAACTATATTCTACTCTAGGACGAGTAAAAGATCAGTGTAGCGACATTTGATATAGCTATTAAATATTGTTATTTTGTGTTTTAATTTATTTTGTGCAATTTTTGGTTCAATCTAATGGATTTATTTATCCTTTCTATTCATGCGTTCTTTAACAAACATTAAGTAAAAGGAATATTAAAAATTCATAAATTGAGGTGTAGCTAGAAAAATGGGCATGGACTAATAGCAATATTCCTAATAATTAGATATGGGCATGTTCAGTAATGGTTATAGCTTCCAGTTCAATTTCTCAGTCAAATAATTTAGAGTTTTTAAGATTTTTATTTTGACCAAATATAGAGATCAATTTATGGATTACGTTTTTTTAGGCTAAAGAATTAAAACAAGGAGATAAAACCAACAACAAGTGGGACATTTCAAATATATAGTTAAATTTGAATAAGAGAAGGAAAACACCACATTTTTCTTCATTGTTCTTTTTTTCTTTAATAGATATTAGTAGCAAACTATAACCTTTAGTAGCTAAGTTTCTTTTTCTTGCTTGAAGGAATTTGAAGCCTTTAGAACTTTACAGTTTGTAAGATGTTTAAGATTTAATGAATATCATTTTATTTATTTAGATATTGAATTGCTCTTCTATTTGACGTGTTATGGTTTTTATGTTTGATTTTTAATGTGTTTGATTAGTTTATTGATTAAAATAAGGAACTACTAAATTAAATAGTTTTTCAATCTCTGTAATCATTATAGCGACTAGGGTTTATAATTTATTATGTCAATAATCATTAACTCCTAAGGAGAACATTTAACATGATTAAATACATTTGTAGATGTTATGTTGTCATGCTTTATTGGTCTTTCTTTTTGTTAAATATGTTTTTAATTAAATTCTGGATTATGTCTAAGGTTGTTAAATAATAATGGTTACTTAGATTACATGTTTCTAATTAACTAATAATAAGAAAATAAGTATTAAGTACTAAAGCAAATATTTGGTTAATAAAATAATTTTCTTTTGTATCAATAATCAATCATAATTTCAGTGGTGGATGCAACTCTAAACTAAGGTTAGTTTCAATTGCAATTCACCTTTATTATTTTCTGAAATTGAATTTGCTAATTTTTAGTACAAAATTTTTATATTATCCTAATTCTCCACTTTGTTAATTGGTTTATTACATGATGGTAAATATAGAACTCCTTGTGGGAATGATCCTTACTTTCATTTACTAAATTTGTTCTTCTTACTAAAGTTTGAGATTTAACTTATGTACAGATGATAACAGTACCATCTTACCATAAAATTTAACAAGATCTCTATTAGTTTGTGTTGAACTAAGGGAGGTTTCAGTCAATATGCCAATAATAACAAAATATAAATCTTACTAATGATTTTCTTATCCTGATAAGAAGCTTTATAATAATAAAATGAAATTATGCATCACTAAAATAAGATACTTTATGAAGATGATAAACGAGAAGATAAAGTTTACAAGGATCAAGTTAAGAAAAAAAGAAGATAAGGCACAACACGGTAATTTTATATTTTATAATATTGATTGTAATCTTACTTTATTAGCTCAATAATCTTGGGTTTATCATGCATAAAAATTTCATATTACTTCATTATGTTACTCTTTTCATCCATCAAGAGGTATTAAAGTCTTTCTTTTAATCGAAAAGCCTTTGGATCTTTTAGACACTCTTTATAAGGACATTTGAAAATTATTTGAATTATAATTGCATTAAACAAATCAAGATTAAACATTTGAAATTGTCAATTTTACGTTTTTGGGGAGATTGATTAACCAATGTAAGTTGAAAATGTAATATGTGAAAATGTTGACAAATTGGTAGATCAATTTCCTTTTAAAAGACATATTAGTTTACCAATAAACTTGATTGGTCCAACAATATTTCAACCACTTGTGAATATATACATTCAATATATATTAGTCAATTAATACTGTCAGGCCCCGTTTTTTAAGTCTAACTCATAGGTCAAATATGAGCGTATCACTCTGTAGGGTTCTTGTAATGGAATCTTATTAGCCATCATAGGTTCATCTTCATTCTCATAACATCCCAATATTCAATATTTGTACACTTGAAGTACGACAATCCATTCTTATGTTTATGTAATACCCAGTATTTGATTTACCCCGTACAGCGGGAAAAAAAATCAGTATTTGAGACTAATGTCATTAAAACCATGGCAATGAATCATAATTTTTAGTAACATCAAATTAATGATGTTTGACACTTTTTCAGTCGTCACAGGAAATTGTACGAGCGGATTTTAAAGAACCAGTTCAAAAGGGGCATTTTTGTAAATAATGAAAAGAGTGGCTTATAAAGGAAACTAAGTGCAAATAAGACAAAACACTTGTCTTCTTTCCCCCTCACTCGGCCGAATTCACCATGGAAGCTCCTTTCTCAAAGTTTTCAAGCTTTGTAACAATAAAGTGAAGGAGAATCAAGCTGATCAAACAAGACAAAAAGGTAAGCTTCAGTGCCAACACTTGATTCTACCGATTGGAATTTTGTTTCTTACTTTCGTTTGCCATAAGTATGAAACCCACCTGATGAAATTTATGAGTTTGATGATTTTGATGATGGATTCTTATTCTTTAATGTCTAATGACTAATTAACATGAGGAAATTTTCATTTTTTATGGTGATTGGGCCTAAACCAAAACCTAGGGTTTTGGATTTCACAGCTACCAAGGGAGGCAGATTCGTAGGTCCTTCTTATACAATCTTTTGAGATGTTTAATGTGTGAATTTAAAGAAACTCAAAACTTGAAAGTTGTAGATATAGGTGTCTACTGTATCCCTGAATTTTTTTTACGAATTTAGGGTGAGTCAATAAAAAAACAAATGAGATATAAGTCCCGAATTGAAACTAGTTCGGAATACTAACGGGATTGAAACACGAAATGAAAGTTAATTGTTTAAGGACTTTATAGTCAGAATTGGATGATGAGTTCTTCTTATGAAATGCTAAAAAATGTGTCATCTAAGTTCTGTATAAAGGGAATTTTAATTGGATGTGTATCCTGTGAGATGTGGCTAAATAAGTGAAGGGTGTTACTAACCTTAGTGACATAAAAGAGAACAGAAATAGGACACCCTTAGAAAAATCAAAATAAATCCAAATTACACTATTTTAAAGCCGTCTTTGTATATGTGATATCCATATGATTCTATTGGAAATGGAAATTTGAATCACCTCAATAGTTAGATTGATTTTAGTCAGGAAGGGTTCAACTCCTGACAGAATATTAAGGCCAACTGTAAATAGGATATTTGGAAGCCTTAATGACCGAATTAGAAAATGGTGATGAGAGAAAAAAATGTGAATTTATGTATTTACTAGAGGTATGGAAATTTTTAAAAACATTGTACCTATGTAGAAAAAGTTTTGCCTTTGCGAATGAGACCTACGTGGAATAATTAATGAAACCAAATAGGTTCAAGTATGATTAAGCTAATCAAGACATAAAGAATTAGGCACTCAAAATTATGAACTAAGTTTGGATATAATGAAGAAAATATAAATTTATAATGATATATGTTAAGAAATGAGTTTTATATAGGAATGACTAATCCAGTATATGTAATTTTTATGCACGTTAACCAATAGCTTGTGAAAGCAGTCAAGGAATAGAACTAGAAGTCGTACCTAGTACTTCTCAAGTTCAAGAAAATTAGAAAAGAGATCAGAACCCTTGAGATAATCGAGGTGAGTATAATCATGCTACTGTACTTATGTAGTAATCCTTTTTTTTATCTTATAGCTTGTTGAATTGTTCTCGAATCTGTATGACTTATTTCATATATGACTCCATGTGATTGAGTCTAGCATGTTGTCTGCCAGATTAGCCAAGTGATATTTAGATTCTATACATCCTCTGGTTCCTTTGTTATGTTGAACCTATTAATTGCAATTCTTTGATGAATCATATTTTTCTTGTTAGCCATGATTGATGATTTCATAGGATACCCAACTGATAAAGTCTATTATCAGACCATGTGCACATAGGTAACCTACTGGTGATAGGTCAGATCCAGGTCCTACCTACAGAGGGCAGGCCTCCAAAGGTAGGGTTAGGCCAATCCTGTCTAGAATCAGAAAAGGGGAGATACGTCGTACTAACATGCCTCTGTCTCTTCCTAAGAAATTCAGAAAATTAGAAGTCAGAAATGAGAAATCAGAGCTCAGAAATGAGAAAGCTTATAATTAGAAATCCTTTGGAACTCTACCGACGAAAAGAACCCAGAACTCAAAAACGAATTCAAAAACCAGATTTATTTTATAATAGAACAATTCATATTGAGATTTATTATTGATACTCATGTGATTGCTGCATTTGAAATTGCTACCTATTTATTTATTGATACCATGTATTGTTGTTTAAAATGCCACAGACCCTTCTTGTGAAGCTATCCTTGTGTTACCTAGCCTTACAAGCATAGTAGTATGTTTATATCTCATTGAGTCATGTTATAGACTCACCTCTCACTATTATCATTTCAGGGGATTAGCAGATCGTACAAGAGAGAAATCCAAGCCTTTTAAGACTTGCTTAGATAAACAGACAAATAATTTTTTTGGCATAACGTTAACTGCAGATGCTTATAGCTGCTCCATGGTTTGTCATAATCATATGTACATTATATATTTATGGATATGCTATGTTATTGGGAATGATGTCAGTTAATAAAATGAGATGATCATAAATTGACATATTATAAGTAGATAATGTATTTTAGAATTACAGATTGAGATCCTTACTTCATTAAAAAATGTTAAGCAGGTATATGGATAATTAATTAGGCAAACGAATTGGTCACGCCGGATTTCCAATAGAATATAGAAAAGTTAGGCTTACTATGGGTTTTGGTGGCATTAAGC
>JANZXR010255301.1:0-30244 GCA_027575705.1 Erythroxylum echinodendron | reverse complement strand
CACTTTCACCCTAATTCTGCCCATTTCATAGTCTCTCACTACCAAAATCACCAAAACACAAATATGAACTTCTCCACTTTTCTCATTTATTAGTTCTAGTCTTCTAAGAAAAGTTTAGGGTCCAACAACATGTCTCCTTGCCTCTTCATCGAAACGAAAAGACTGATAATATTTATGAAGTCGATATCAATAATCCTTCATCCTTTGTTTCAACAGTGAACTAACACTGCTTGAAACCTCAGGCGTGACGATATCAACGATATGGAGCTTCATCTTTGAAAAACAAGTATAAGTTAAGTAAAATCGCAATACATATAATGAAATGAATTAAAATATTACCGAAACTTTGTCCAAAGTATTTTGCAGCAAGTTGTCTTCCTTCAACTAGATGACATGCTAAAGGCAATGCAACTCATTCTGGACAATGACTCCCAACTCACTGGCCAATTTAGCAGCTTGGATTTTATCTATTGGGTGCCATTACATGGGGTCAATCATCACTGATAACTTCGTATTTATTGCAACATTCATCCGTTGTAACTCAGCTCCTTTTGTCTTACCTCTACCTCATTTTTGATGCCAGTATTGGAACCTAAAAAAAATAATGAGAAAAACACACTAAACATGTAATGAGAGCATAAATGTTAATAAGTTTGGGTATCAATAACAGACCTGAAGATCCCTCATGACTACCAGACGATGTTGGTAAAGGTTTTTGTTGACTTTCCTCATTCGGTGATGTAATTGCTGGTTGTTCTGTAAGAGAAACTTCATCTGCCATTATCACCCTCTTTCCTTTGTTTCTACCAGGTGCCATTGTAATGAACCTGTGTAAAACATTAACAACATAAGGCAATTATCTTATTAACATTTCAAAAACAAAAACAATTTATCTACAGAAATCTTCATGATCCAGATTTTGAAAATCAACATCCGCAAAAACAGAAGTGAAACATTAAAAAAATGCTTATAGTCATCGTAAATTAACATAACTAAAATACCAACAACGTAAGGCAATTACCTTATTAACATTTGAAACAATACAAACAATGAAACTTACATTCAGTCATCATGGTCAAGATGAAGAAAATCATCATCAATAATTATTGATTCTTCATCACTAACGTATTCGAGCAAAAATTGAAGTCATCCTGAGTATAGTCTTCATCTATTTGTAAGATAAGATGAGGTTGGACTTCATCTAGTTGAACTATGTTGGGCTCAACATCTCTCCTATTAAATGATGATATATCTGCATCTTCTACTGGGAAAATTGTCCTTACTGAGAAAACCAACAATGTAGAAAAAATCTCCACTTCATATACTAATCATCGTTTGCCTTTCATGGCCGATTTTCTGCTCCAAGGTATTTAGTATCATCCAAACAATGTCACTTTCCTTATTATGTACATCTGACTTCCTTTTATGAAGCTATTACATATATTCACATTAGATAGTTTATACTACATGTTGTTTTAAGCTTTCTTGAGTCTCGAAGATGACATGTATGGCCATGGAGGTAAGAGCGATGTCATAATATTCTGTAAAGGATTAGAGAAATAGGTTGTTTTGGAAAATTCGTTAATTTCAAATACTTCATTTGCTCATACACGTATGCGTGTCACTCCAATTTCAGTTCATTTAATAGTTTAATAAGATGACAATATCTAACTTCTATACTGATTGTGTTTTAGGTATTAAATCTAGTGACTTATTCACTGCATCCTCTACAAGTTTAGTTATAGCGGAAAAGCTGTTGCAAGAGGGTGTGAAAAACTGTACATTTCAGGGAACAACTGTTGCTGTTCCAATTGGTGCATTCGAACGTGCAAGGACCCTTCTTGGGAATCCATACATCGAGGACTCATTTACCTTTACCGACTCTCAAGTGACTTGGAATCCAAATAAATAATTATATTATTGTCAGTTAGCGAGTCAATCAACTGAACTCATCTTTAAAGTTTATTTATTGTTGTATATGTAATAATTTTGTTAAACAACATATCTACCACCCTAGTTGGGTACTATTAAATATAGACTGTTATTGTTTTGGTTCTGTATGAATTGGGTAATTTCTAATTCAAAGTTTGTACTACTTCATATATCATATTATTATGTTGGTAGTTGAGTACTATTGAATGTGGACTGTTATTGTTTTGGTTCTGTATGAATTGGGTAACTTCTAATTCAAAGTTCATACTACTCCATATATCATATTATTATATTGGTAAAATTATTTAAAATTTTTATAACTAATTTTTGCAATGTTAGTAAATACTAATGATTAATTAATACTACCGTTTAACACTTAAAATTATGTTGTGAGTTTTGTTTAATAATACGTTGTAAACATTAAAAACAAATCTCAAATAAAACATATCTTAACTATGATAGATTGTAAAAATGTTAGTTTAATAATTTATAAAAATGTCAATCATTTGGTGACGATTTCTGTATACATTCACTGATGTTTTTTAAAATTCTTCATTGCCCATTTGGTGACGATTTCTAAAAATCTTCATTGAATGCTTGACATTTAGTGACAATGACAAAAAATCATCGCTGAATGTATTAGCTTTTGCCACCAAATGAAACTTTCTTCACCAAATATTGACCTTTTGGTGATGCTTCAAAATATCGTCGCAAAATATAGAACCTTTGGTGACGATTTTCTGGATTCGTCGGCAAATATTTGACAAGTTATGGTTATGTTTTTTAAAATCGTCGCCATAACATTATTTAGTGATGAATATCCGACATCGTCACCCATTGTGCATCATTTAGTACGATTTTTTTAATCGTCACTAAATATTCAGCATTTGGTGACGATTTGATCTATACGTCGCTAAAGGTTTTCCCTTTTGCAATGTTTTTGTTTTGATCGCTAAATGGTTAGTTTTTGTAACATCCCGTTACCCATGTTGAGGCTAGAATAGTAAATATGAGAGATTATTAATAAATTAGAAAATGCATTTCATGCTCATGCATTATATGATATGCTCATACTTATGAATATTGAAGTTTACATGAAAATAATTGTATATGCATTCATAGATATCCCGGGTATAATTATTTTTAATTGAATTGTAAATGTGGTTTTTTATTGAGAATTGAGGTTTCTGTATGTTGAAACTTGATTTGGAGAGTGTATTAAGTGATTTAGAATTTTTGGTGAATTTTAGGAATAATTTCTAAAATTATTGAATAGTATTATCCTAGGAAAGATGCCGTGTGGTGAGCAAATTGGTGAATGGAAAATAGAAAAAAGAAATCAAATTATATTGGAGAATTTTGAAAATGATTTTTGAAATTTTTTAGATGACTTTAGAATTTGTGTGAAAATGTTATTGAAATTATTTTACAGATAATTGGTTCCTAAAGATGGGAGTAAAGGAAATAGTTCAATAAGAACTAGTTAGTTGGGAAACTAGCTAAGACCTTTGGAAATTGGACAAGTGTCCAAGTCTAAAGTTAAGTTTTCTTAACTTTAAAAGACTAGATTTTCAGTACTTTCATCTTCTCCTCCTCCCTTGTAGCTTTCTTCTTCAAAATTGCTTCTTTTACACAAAGTTTTTCATTAAATCTTCACCAAAGAAAAGCCTTGTTTTTATTTATCCACTTGCTACTCCCAACTTTGGTTTTCTTTCTTTTTCCTAAAAAAAACATAAAACTTGTCAACTTCCATAGTGATTTATGTAAGTTGTATGAGAAGCTAGGGTTGGTGTTCTCTTGAAGGATTTGGAGCTAAATCAAGTAAGTTATATGTTGATCTTCATGGGTTAGTGTAAATGGATCATGTATGATTAGTAATTTGAGATTGATGGGTTGGTTATGAATTTTTATGTATGTCTCATGGATGAAGAATAAAGATTGATTATTTCTTGTTTTAAGTACATGATTTGTTGATAATTGATAAGTTGTTGTTGAGATAATTTTTGAGACAGAAAGGTCATTATAATAAATGTGTATATGATATGTTTTGTTGTTGGTATATATGATCAAGCATGGATTTTGAATTGTGTATAGATGATCATGAACTATAATTGGGGTATAATTGAAGATGAAATGATGTGGATATAAGTAGAATTGATAGACTAAGCAAAAGAGATGAATTGGGATGAAATTGATGATGAAGTGTGCTGGAATTGTGTTAGAAGTAGTGTTTCTATAGAATATGCATCTGTATTTTAGACATATCTTGACCTACAGATATCCAAATAGGATGATTATTAATTTAGAATAAACTAGAGACAAATGGCTACAATTTTCATAAAGAAATGAAGTTTAAATTTTGTCTTTAAGAGTTTTGAAATTTGTCTTGACGTTGAGTTTCAGATTATATCTCTATTTCTAAATAGTATGTAGTAAATTGTGTATATCTTTCAAAATACTGAGCCAAATTGTATGAACTTAGGTTCTTTAGAAACTTAAGACATATATAAACAATTGTTTAGAAGAAGACTTTGCCTAAAAACCTCATTTTCTAACTATAAAAAGTAAGTGAAATATAAGATAGAAGAAGGAGTGTAGTTGTTTAGAAGCAGGTCGCGATCGCGGGTGACTATAGAAGTCGCAATCACCACCTCACTGGTGAGTCGCGATTGTGACGCATCGTGATCGCAACCCTAAGGATTGTATGCGGGAATTTTTTTTTACTAAACATGTGTTGGTATTTTGATGATATCTTGAGCTGTAGATGTCTAAATAAGGTGCTTCTCAATTTAGATTAAAGTAGAGACAAAATTATAAAACTTTCTTGAAGAAGGCTAAATTTAGTTCTGTCTCTAAGACTTCCAAAATCTGGTGCAAAATTGAGTCTTGATTGAGGATGTAGTTCTACCCGTGATAGAAATTACGCCTTGATGTTTTCATAAAAAGTGAACTGAATCAGACAAAGGTATCTTCACAAAAGTTGTAGTTCATTCTCTTATCTTTCAATTGGTATTAAGTTTGTAATTTTTAGATAACTGAGTTGAAAGTTATGAGTTGTACAATTTGAGGGTATGATCATGAACTAGCCAAAAGTTCAATTATACATAGTATGTGGTATTGTGAGCATAACTTATAGGATACTGAACCAAATTGAATGATTTTCGTGTTATTAGAAACTTAAGAAAGTACCCTCTAATAAATTCATTTTCATTATTAGATTCATTATGGAAAGTTGAATCGAAAGTATATCTTAGGAAAAATCTGAATTGAAAAAAAGAGTTATAAATTTTGATTTTTATGGTATTATTGAGGTATAAACCCGAAGTATAAGTGATACTTATGTGAGTTTGGAAATATGTATGATTCTGTGATGAGAATAATGGAAAGATACCTAGGATTGTCATGAACATGTATTGTACATATTTTATATACATACATGTGCATAAATGAATACTTATAATTGTGCTAAAGTGTGATATGTGTATATTGTTTGTTATAGAGGAGCAATTAGAACGTCAACATCCAGACATTACTGAAATTTCAAGGCAATAGCTTCGGAAGCAATCTATGAGTAACCTAGACGGTCTCACTTAATTATTTGTTTGCTTAATTTCTGATCTAAATTATCTATGAATGTGATTTGCTAAAGAGTCATTCTTAACAAAAAAATGGAACTCAGTGTTTACCTCTGAGATAAAAGATATAGCTTTTTTTGCCTCAAACTCCTCCTTAACTTCTTCAACGTAAGCAATTCCTCATGTAATGCTCTCAAAATTCTCAAGCTCTTCATCACTTTGTAAAGTTTCCGCACAAACGTCCATTGGGTACACCTAGGGTTGACACAGCTACTCCTCTTCGCTTTGCGGTTCTAGATGATTGATATCTCCCCATCAACACAACGCATCTTGCTAGAATCATTTTAAGTCCTACTGAAATTACAAAGTGTTAGTAGCGATATTATCAACTAATTCTTCTAACGATATACCTGAGTTTTGTTGGCTCTCCCAATTTTGGAAACTAGACCAAAATTGCCTTTCATCCTGCTAAAACTATTGGAAATCCTGTTGGGTCTGCTATATACTCTCTTGAAGTTGTTGCATACCCTGTTGAAATTGAAGATTGTTAGCTTTACAGGTCTTAATATGGTAGTCCAGAGGTGTACCTGAGTTGTAATAGGAAACTTTTGATCCACATGGAATTTCTATGTGTCCTGCAAACTATTATAAAAGTAATTCTGATGGTTATCCCATCCATAATCAAAGTTAGGTTGATCAGTCCAACCTTGGTTGTAGGATTGAGAGTAAGATTTAAAGAAAAAATTACTTCCATCCATGAATTTTAAATTTTTTTCATAAACACGAAAAAGAAAAATGAAAGGATCACAAAATAACTAAAAGAAACCAATTAAGAACAAATATATAAAAACATCAATTAAAATCACAAACAAAAAATAAAATACTGCACTCCTCGACAATGACGTCAAAATTTGACAGCGCTTCATAATGCCAGTCAAAATAAACTAGACTACTACTATAGCAGTGTTGAGTCTAGGTCAATCCCATAAAAAGTGTATGTAAAGTTGTTGAAATGAAATTAATCGGTGTTTAAGTTTAGGGGTTTTCGTTTTAGAAATAAGAAAAAAATAGAACTAACCTAATAAAAACAAATTAAGGAAAAAATATAAAAAATGAAGAAAGAGGTGAATTCGTTGGAAAACTGGTTCTTTGATTTAATCTCGGCCTACACCCTAATTAAACAATTTCTATGATTTATTGTTCTTAAACCTCCCTAGAGACTATTAATCGTGAGTTAATAATTGTTGACGATAAAACCTATCTGTTTGTTTTACGTTAAAAAATCGCAAGTGAATGGGTCGTGACTTGTAGTTAAAAAGAGCAGATATCGATCCCATAGGGATTGATGCCCAACATCCACTTAATTTAGACAAGATTTTGTTTAAGAAATGAAATTGTTTAATGCAAGTAATTTGAAAAATTAAATTAAAATTAAAAGACCAACACAAAGCAATAGACAATACAAAAGTGCAGAAAATAGGAATTCAAGAATCTAAAGACTAGAGATCACTTTTTCCCTATTTTGTCTCCCTCTTATTTTATTAATCGAATTGTGTCTCATCTAAAATTTTCGAATGTATTAATTACCCTCTCTCAAGGGGTAACTAATTGTCCCCAATCGAATTAAAGGGAATCAATTAGACGATCTCTCAACCTACCCAATGACTCTACCGATTCAATTAGTTATTAAACTATCCTATGGGTGATTAACTGACTTCGCCGAGATCTCTCTTCTAATTAATCAATTGATGTGATGATTGTAAGTCTATAGGTCGCCAACTCTCGTTGTACAATCTACATAGTTAATCTCACTCACTCTCTCAATTTATTGCAAGATAACAATTAAAATCATCAATTATCAATGACAACTTCATTCAATTCAATAAAATAGGAGTTCTAACAAAATAGTTCAAAAGCAATCCTTAAAACTAAATCAACCTAACATGGTCTCTGTAACATCATCAACATTCAAACAAACCATTTTACAAAGAATAGAAGAAGTAAAATTGACAGAAAATTGAATAAAGGGACTCCTTCTCTTCTTTGCCAAAATCTGGAAATTTTGGTGTTGATGTGCTATTTTCCCCAATCTTGATGATGATCCTTGACTTCAATCCTTACTCAAGGCTCCAAACATGTGTTCTTCACTAAAGGATGGTGTTTCTACAGAAGGGCTTTGTCTCCCACTTAAGATGGAGGCTTAATTGTCCTTTTATAGTCTAAAAAATCTCAGTTTAATGAAGCCCTGCATATTGTCTCAGATTGTAATTCCCACAATCATGAGAATTGGCATGGTTCCCACGATCGTGGGAATTAGCAACAGATGAAATCCTTTTGTTTTCTCCTCGTGATCTTTAGTTCAATCTCCAAGTTGCTCTATCTTCTTTCCTATATAAAAAATAGTCAATTTTTACCCTAAATTAGAATCAAACCTAAAAGAATAACAATGCAAATAAAACTAAATGAAAACATTCAAAATGAATCCTAAACTACGACAATAATCGACAATTATGCAAGAAAACACATGCCAATTACCTAGATAAACATATACTAATGCACACCTATCAACATCCTCACACTTAAAGCTTTGCTTGTCCTCAAGCAAAATAAATACAACCAATCAATTCTATCACTTCATTTTTAGAAAGATCAAAGCATACAATCCCTCAAATTTAAGCCAACTCAAATATTAAGTTAATACATATATCATGACTACTTTTTCATTAGTGTACATAAGCAAACTCAACAATTAACACCATCACTCAAAGACAAGTAAAGATGCAAAATGAATTTTCCTCACGATTTTCACTCATTTCTCTCAAGTGTTTGATGGTTAGTGTTTTGCTCAAACTCCTTATAGGAAATGCTAATACACCAATTCTTCTCTACAATGATTGTGTACCCAAATAGATCGAAAGGACTTATTTAGGGTTGTAATGTGGTAAAGGTTAAGGTGGGTAAAGAGGGAAAAAGGTTAACTAAGCATTAGTAAAGGAAAAAGCATAATAAAACAGGATACAAAAACATAACTCTGAGATATAAAAATGTAACTAATATTCTCCACTTATTAATGCTACTCACTTGTTCTTCCTTTTTCCTTTTCTTTTCTTTTTCATTTTTCTTTCTTTTTCATTATACATAAAAGAACTATGAATATAATAATAGATAAATACAATGTAATCCATAGGCAGAAATATAGTTAACTCATCTCGGTAAAATTTTCACAACTATCCCAACTAATGTATTACTTAATACTTTACTAAACTAGTGAATGGGTGTGCTAAAATGGTTTAAAGTTTTAAAAGTTCGGTTGTTTTCAAGAAACAAAAGGTTAAGGCTCAATGGGGGTAGCAAGGGATAATACAAAAGGTAGGTCATTTAAGCCTAAGGTTAACACAAAAAGGGCCTAAATCATCTCTATTAAGCTTGCATCCAGTAGACTCAAATCGATCCAAAGCAAGTTCTGAAGGTAATAACCTAAAGAAGTATCACTCAAAAAAGAAATAGAATGATTATAGATGGAGTCATATAGCTCAATCCCCACTTTGGCTCAAATGAAAACTCATTATGCATCTGTACAATACCTCATTGCTCAAATGTCAATTTGTGACTAAGCTTATATAACTAACTACTTTTCATCACTCTATATGGTTCACTTTCTACTCAAAAAGCCTAGTCTGTGTTCAAGCATGCATTCAATCTAATTCTGACTAGCATGATTGAATCTAATGGAAATATCCATCAAAATGATTCAAAAGCAGTTCCGTTGCTAACACAAAACACATGATATGCCTAAACATGCATCCTATTTAACAAAATGCAAACAATGCAATTGAGAAAGTTAAGATCACCTCCCCACACTTAAAGATGGCATTGTCCTCAGTGTGACAAGTCAACCAATAAATAAAGGAAAATGACATCAAACCATACGAAAAGAAATTAAAACCAAAAAATGACATCAAACCAGACAAAAAAATGACATAAAATTAAAAAAATGAATTTAAACCAAACAAAAGAAAACACATGAAACCAAACAAAAGATGAAATGAAACCAAACAAAAGAAATAATATAAAGCCAAAAAAACATGAAATGAAATGAAAACAAACAATAGAAACAACAAAATTAAAAGTAAAAGGGTAAGAAAAGCTTATTCAGATGATGTTGACGATGGTGTTGGTGAAGGAACTTCAAAATTGTTCCTCCGACAGAAGTTGAGGAACCTCTTCTTCAAGCTACGCTTCTCCTTGTGGACCTTTTGCATTTGGGTGCTAAGCTCATTTAGTTGGGATGTCATTTGTTAAGAATTGGAAGCCATCTAGTTGAGGATTTATTGATATCGATCGACCTCCGCTGGTGCACTTGATTCCTCCTCCACTGCCTCTTCCTCTAGCTCCAAGATTAAGTGGGATGTGGAGGGTCAAAAAGCAGATGTACTAGTGCCCCTCTTATTCCTCATTACAATACACGCCTGAAGATTTTAGAGTTCCATAGAATGAAACTCCAAAATCTGATAACGTCTCAAATACGATATGTTAAACATATTATATGGAGTTGTACGCACCTCCCCCACATCAAGGTGATAAGACTGAGCCAAAATAGTAATAACATGAGAAATTTGAAAATATGAACTCTTTTTATTTACCACACTCACTATTGATCAAAAAATTCTAAAAGGTGTGTTAATTTTAACTTTCTGATCCATGCACCACGAAAAAAAAGTTCTTTATCTGAGCATTTATTACTTTAAGTTTTATTGAACACAATTAAACACATAAATTTGTGTAAAAGCAAATTCTCAGCATTATGGATCAAAGAATTTGATGCATTCCTAGAGTCAAAGTTTTCTTCCCCAGTTAGAATTTTCCAATAATCATCTAAATAAAATTCAACATGATCATATAAAATTTTAGTGTTTGCCAAATCAAAAAGCCCACACATAACAATATAATCCAATTTGTATACAGTACCGAATAACCTAAACCAGAAAAAGTCTATTTTAGGATTGTATTGGACTGTCGTGAAAAACTCTACGGTCATCATAGGGTGAATAGGTACGTTACATCGAATAAACCTATTCCAACCTATGTTTGTAGCTAGTTTCATAAGTCTTCATCTCACTCCTATGGTTTCTAGTAGTTAAAAATCAAAATACCTAGGAGTGACTGGTTCTCTATCCTTAAGTTCATGAAAATGCGTACCTTCTTCTTCCGAATAGATTGGTAAGGGAGAGCGGTACCTTCATTTGAAACTTGCAAGCGAAGTTCATCAATTGATTTTTTAGCCGTCATCTTCCTCGGAGCCATTATAAGAGGAAAATTTGTAAAAATAAGAGAAAAAGATGAGTGAATTCAAATTTGAGAGAGAGAGAGAGAGAGAGAAATCTTACCCAAATCCTTGTGTTTTTGAATGATTAATGCATGAAAAGATGAAAGGATTGTAAGATTAATGAAAGAGTTGAAGAAAAAACCAAGAATCTAGAGGAAAATTGAAGAGTTTTAGAGAAAGGGAGGAAAGAATTTCATGGCTTAGAGAGAAAGGGAGTGAAATTTTGAAGACTGGATAAGAGAAGAAAAGGGGAGGGAAACTTAAGTTTCCCTTCTGATATTCCGCAGAGTTAGAGAAATTGTTGTGTAACAATCATTATGGATTCTTAACTTATAATTTACTTTGTTATAGAAGACAAAACATAAAGCTTGTCACACAAAACACTATTAGCCTAAAAAAAATTTCATCGACGATACTATAAACAGGTATGGATCTAATCATAGGAATACGGCTTCATTATATAGAGACCAATGTGGTCAAAGACTCGTGGTTCTGGATTGGTTCTTGCAGGATTCCATAAGGAAAATTACACGATGGAAGTGAAACCATTCTCAGGACCTTTAGATGCTCTCTCGCACTTTGAATTCTTCAGAAGTAGAGTGGCATCATAGTCCCTTTCGTGGGAATTCCCACAATTCCTACGATCATGGGATTACTCTCTAGAAACTTTCTGAAGAGATTTCCCACCCCACTATCATGGGAATCACTACAATTCCCACGATTATGGGAATTGTTAATTATCACAATTCTAAACCTTCTTCCATGCTTAATATTACTTCTCTATGATCCCACAAACTACAAATACATCAAATTAATGTCATCAATAAGAATTATGAAAAGAAAACAAGTTGAAATTCAAACAAAAACCAAATTAAACATCAATCAAAGTCAATTCAAACATGGTCATAACTGAATAAATCAACTAAATAAGTAAACAAAAAACAAAAGAAAATAGAATTTCATGGGTTGCCTCCTATGCAACGCTTCTTTTGACTTCGGTATCTCGACACTCTATCCTTGGAAACTTAGCCAAGATCAATTATGAGGGGCTTGCTTTCATCTTTTTTGTTCAACATCGATTTTGTCGCCTATAAATAGGCTACAACTTGAAAAATGCTTAGAAGGACAATATTAGTAAAGTTGAGAAAACCAATTATGCTCAATAATGTCCTTTCTTCTAACAAACTGTCAATAAAATAGGGAATAACAAAACTAGCTAAATCTTCCATTAAATCCAACAATTTGTCCTGTAAGAAGGTGAGTTGTTCTCTTTCTTTCTTAATCGCCTTCGTCTCCTATGTTTATTTTGCTTCACGAATAGAGACTTTCATAGCTTCTCCAAACTCGATGTGTGCTGTTATTTGTTCTTTGTCCTCTAATTCTTTAAAAGTTTCAAACACATTAATTATTTTAAATGAGCTAGTATCCTTCAAATTCTTAATTACATCATTCATGTTGAATGTCATTTGATCATCATCAATCCAAAAGATAGAGTTCTTTTCCTGAGAATCTCAATAAGATTTTTCGATGTTCACATATGGTATATCAAGAACTGGTGAAAAATAGGGATGGTTGGCATTCTTTTCTTCATCCTCTTTGTTTCATTGTCTTCAATAAGGTGGGGTTCAACTTGGTGATCCACTGGTTCTTCTAACTCTTCCCCATTCTTAAGTGTGATAGCCTCATATTGCTTTCATTGATATAATTCCGCATTTCTCATAGAGTCTTCCATACTTCTCTTACAAAATTCGTGAAAAAGTTTTCTTACTCGAATCTTTAGATTGTAAAAGGATGAGGCATGATTCTTTATAATTTGATCAAACTTTGTCTCCATCCTCTTTTGGATTTCCTCTTGACTGGCAAACACCCTCTTTTGATTGTCTTGTTGAGCTACTAGTTTGGAATCCAAGACATCCATCAACTTATCCATTTTGTTCTCGAAAGACCAAAATCAATCCTGTTGAAATTCATATAATTCTTGATGTCCCATGTGAGTACTTGTATTATTAGACCAATAAAAGTCTGTGTGGTTCTGCCACCCCGTAATGTACATGTTCCAATAAGGATCATTACTTCCAAAACCATACTATGCCTTATTGTAATTCACAAAAATTCCTTACTCACTATAATATCTATCTTCCATCATCGTTCTTTCCATTTCTTATTGGCATCTATCTCTTCAAATGTTTCACTCTCACTCTAAGATGTCTTGATGTGTCTTGTAATATCGGATAGTTTGTGGTTACCAAATTCTATCGATCTTCACGTGCTCCTTGTGTTTATAGACCTGCAAATACACAAGGAAAAGTATCAAAAAACTCTTAAATCAAAGTAACCTACATTAAACAAGATGTTAAACAATTAATCCCCAGCAATGATGCTAAAAACTTGTTGATGGTAAAACCTATTTACTTGTTTTACGCTAAAAAACCTAAGTGAATAGGTCATGACTTATAGTTAAAAAGAGCGGATATCAATCCCACAGGGATTGATACCCATACACCACTTAATTTATACAAGACTTTGTTTAAGAAACGAAATTGTTTAATGCAAATAATATGAAAAATTAAATTAAAATTAAAAGACTAACACAAAGTAATAGACAATACCAAAGTGTAGAAAAATCGGAATTCAAGAATCTAAAGACTAGAGATTACATTTTTTCCTATTTTGTCTCCCTCCTATTTTATTAATCGAATTGTGTCTCACCTAATATTTTTAAATTTATTAATTACTCTCTCTCAAGGTGTAACTAATTGCCCCCAATCGAATTAAAGGGAATAAATTGGACGATCTCTCAACCTACCCAATGACTCTACCGATTTAACTAGTTATTAAAATATCCTATGGGTGATCAACTGACTTCTCCGAGATGTCTCTTCTAACTAATTAATTGATGTCACGATTGTAAGTCTATAGGTCGCCAACTCTCGTTGTACAATCCTACATAATTAATCTCACTCACTCTCTAGATTTATTGAAAGATAACAATTTAAATCATCAATCATCAAAGATAACTTCATTCAATTCAATAAAATGGGAGTTTTAACAAAATAGTTAAAAAACAATCCCTAAAACTAAATTAGCCTAACATGATCTCCATAACATCATCAACATTCAAATAAACCATTTTACAAAGAATAGCAGGAGTAAAATTAACTAAAAATTGAATAAAGGGATTCCTTCTCTTCTTTTCCAAAATCTGGAAATTTTGCTGTTGATGTGTTATTTTCCCCAATCTTGATGATGATCCTCGACTTCAATCCTTCCTTAAGGCTCTAAACATGTGTTCTTCACTAAAGGAGGGCTTTGTTATAGAAAAGTTTCATCTCCCACTTAAGATGGAGGTTTAATTGTCATTTTGTAGTCTAAAACACCTAAGTTTAACGAAGCCCCGCATATTGCCTCGGATTGTAATTTCCACGATCGTGGTAATTGGATTGATTCCGACGATCCTGGGAATTGACAAAAAATGAAATCCTCTTATCTTCTCCTCATATTCTCTAGTTCAATCTCCAAGTTGCTCCATCTTCCTTCTTATATAAAAAATAATCAATTCTTACCCTAAATTAGCGTCAAACATAAAAAAACAACAATGGAAATCAAACTAAATGAAAACATGTAAAACGAATCCTAAACTACAATAATAATCAACAATTATGCAAGAAAACACATGCCAATTACCTAAAAAAACATATACTAATGCACACTTATCAATAATTAACTTGAGTTTTCCCATAGTTAGGTTTAATAAGCTTCTTGATAAACATATAAGTAACTACTGATAGCTGTAGGTTGTATAATATTTTAGTGGGTAGTTTAGTATGTGTTTAGTTGTTAAATTGAATGATTAGTGTATGCTTTGGTTAGGATTATGTTATTTAGTTAGATATTTGTGTTTTGAGTGTTTTATGGCTTAGAGCATGTTATTGAGCTTTAATATTATATGTTTAAGGTGCCTTGATGTGTTTGTTAGTGTTTTAGATGAAATATCGAAGAACAGAGAGAATTTAAAGGAAACCCAGATCAAGACCTAGGGCCACGATCGTAACAGAAGCTTGATGGGTCTGCCATGATCGTGGCCCCATCTGCTATAATCTTGGTAGGAGTCAGAAATTAAGTACCACAGTCATGCCACAGACATAGACCGGCTCCTAAAATGCAACTTTTTGAGGGATAATTCAGACTTTTGGGCCCGAGTAAACTCTAATGTTTACCCTAAATGGAAAAGATATATAAAGAAAAGAAAGAAGACTTAAAA
This sequence comes from Erythroxylum echinodendron, assembly GCA_027575705.1. Classification (NCBI taxonomy): domain Eukaryota; kingdom Viridiplantae; phylum Streptophyta; class Magnoliopsida; order Malpighiales; family Erythroxylaceae; genus Erythroxylum; species Erythroxylum echinodendron. The sequence goes on along the minus strand of JANZXR010255301.1, from coordinate 15,150 downwards.
GGAGGGCTCCATTTTTTTCCGCTTTGAGAAAGATCCAAAGGAGAGGAAGAAGAAGAGAGAAGGAGGAGAAAGGAAGAAGGAGAAGAAGGGTTGCAGTACTACTATCTTCTCGATCTATTCTGATCCTTCCTGTTAGGCCCCGAATCTTTTAGTAAGCATGAATTAAATGATTTTGGTGATTTTTTTGGATAAATTATATTCTTCCATTGGAGTTAATTAATTGAGTCAAGTTTAGGAGGATTATTTCATATATTACATGGAAATTGGAAGAGTAAGTTTAAGAATTAAAAATGCATAAGGGTAGAGTGGGAATCGTGAACTTGTCATTTTAGAAGTATGGTGGGCATATATGGGCAGAAGTATGGTAGGTGGGTAAGAGAGGTAGCGTGAAAAGAAGAGAAAGAACAGGAGAAGAGAGGTTTCGGTGAAGGAGTGAAAAGAATAGAGTTTGAGCTAGATCTAAATTTTTGTAAGGCTCAAAGAGAGAGTCTGAGTGCATTTAAGAGGGGAAAAAGAAAGAAGGAGGAAGGAGCTTTCTTTAGAGTCAAGAATCCCATTAATTGGTGAGGATTCACGATAAGTCTTGTTTATCTCTTGGAAGTTTTGAGAGGTTTTGGTTCAAGAGCTTAAGAAATATATGGAGTTAGACAAATCCGAATTTTCTGTTAATAGGAGTTGTGTTTCTTTTATAAAGGAAATCAAGGAGGAGTTCAATAGAGGCAAAGGGATCAAGAGGAAAGGCATCTTTAAGTCTAATATATAAGCAAACAAGGGTTTTAAGGTGGGTTTTAGTTTTATGATGGAGCAATAAGCTATCAGTGTCTTCCTTTCAATGACTTCAATTTCTGCATAAATGTGCAAATTGTTTGTTCTGTTTTGGTGTAGCATAAAGTGTCATAAGTTGCTTCATGTTCTCATACAAAAATTCTTTGTTCAAAGTTGCATACTTTATGAAACCATGTTTCGGATATGAAAAGAAAGTTTCCAAGAAGCTGCCATTTTGGGCAGTAAAGTTTTAAAGATCATGAAATATATGTGTTATGTGGGTTTGTGATGGTCCCCTAAGTTATGCAGTGCACTTGTCTAAAGGCTTCTCCCTCCTGCCCGCTAGTGGTATGGAGCTCCTTTAAGGACTCCCATAAGTTCACAGCTACGCAAGCCCATAAAATAGAATTGCGCTAGTATGTTCTGTTCACGGCTACATAGGACTCTTAAGGGAAATGTGTAGTACGTTCTGTTTTGGATCCACCCGAACCATTCTAAAGTGCTCATGATTTGTTTGCCAAAATGAATACATGCATGATTTGTAATTGAATATGTTTTGTTTATGTAAAAAGGTTTTCTGCTTGTTACTCAGTTATAAACCTGTTACCCATGAGCTTTAAGCTTATCCCCTCCAACTTTTGTCCAATTCAGGTGAAGCACAAGAAAGTGAGTAGATTCAGGTACAAGGTAGCTCCCAGTCTGCGATTGTTTTGTTGAAATCCTTAGGGTTGGTTTTTGAGAATTAAGGCTTTAGCTACCTTTCAAGTTTTATTCATCTATGAGTACTGATGTATTGTGGCTTGTAAGGTTATTAAAGCCTTGTAAAACAAATATAAATTTAGGGATGTATAAATTATGGATATATATTTTTGTGAATGAGTATGATTTCTGGTTAAGTTTTTATGTCGCATGTTCGATCCAAATAATTGAGGAGCAAGAGAGATTAATGATCACGTCTAGGTGATTCTGATTTAAGTCTCGAATAAATGAGAACGAGTGAGAAGGTTGATAGAGTGCAATGAATAAGGTAGATGCGAAGGAAGACATATAGGAAGAGTATAAGTATCCTATGTGATGACGTCATAACACAGAGGCAAGGAGGATTTAAAAGTATAAGTATCCTCTGTGATGACGTCATAACACAGAAGCAAGGAGGATTTAAGAGTATAAGCATCATCTGTGATAACGTCAGAACACAGAGGACATGTCATCACCAAGACGATACAATATAGAGGAAAGTTTGGGTAGAGTATAAAAGCATCGTCTGTGATGAATCAGAACATAGAGACACGTATCGTCTGTGTTACTGTTCACAGACGAATCAGAACTTAGAAACTCATATCGTATGTGTTACTGTTCACAGACGAATTGTAACACAGAGGACACGTATCATCTGTGTTACTGATCACAGACAAATCAAAACATAGAGGACACGTATCGTCTATGTTACTGTTCACAGACGAATCAGAACATAGAGACTAGTATCGTCTGTGTTACTATTCACAGACTAATGTCTGTGTTACTGTTCACAGGCTATCCTTTGTGTTACTGTTCACAGACTATCATTTGTGTTATTGTTCACAGAGTATTATCTGTGTCACACAAGACATCATCTGGGTTATTGTTCACAGATTTCAGACGATAATTAACAGTCGATAGAGGGTCAACCCAGAAGATAAAAGTCAGCCATAGAAGATAGATTATGGGCCAAGGATTATAAGGAGTTAAGAAGTTACTTGGGTTGAAGTGCATCTTCTGTATTACTTCTCACCTTATATCTTCTGTCCCATTGTTGACCCCTTAGATGATAGAATTGACCTTTGAGGTCTTCATAGAAGATATAGGTCTTGAAATTCTTTTTCAAACCGCATAAAGAATACCTTGAACTGATTCTCCTAGAGAAAGTTATGAAGTTTGTAAGATATTGTTTGTATTACTGTTCACAGACTTCGCAACATAAAAATGAGATGGAAGAAATGAGACAGAAAAAAATGAGACGCAAGATAGAAATAAGACGGAAGGAATAAGATGGACGAAAAATGAGACGCAAGTCAGAAATGAGACGGAAGGAAAAAGAGACGCAAGACAGAAATGAGATGGAAGAAAAATCAGACGATAGAAATGAGACGAAGGGAAGCCGAAAATGAGACGTAAGCAATGAGACGATAAAAATAATAGACCCTTCAGAAGATAAATTCGACCTTCGAGGTCTTCATGAAAGTTGTAGAGATTGAAGTGCTCTTTAAATCTATCTAAAGAAACTCTAGATTGGATTCCTATAGGAACAATTATACTAATTGCCCCGAAGAAGGGATATGTGTAAGGTGTTGAGAAGATGACCCGATAGTGATAAGTCTGATGATGTTTCCGAAGGTTAGACTCTGAAATCAGGTTCTAACAGAGTTGGTATCAGAGCATGCAAGCAAGCAGGAGTTAAACTCCGAAATCGGGGTCTGACACTTGCAAATGATATTTCATTTCATCTTTATTGTTCTTTCTTTTGAATGCATAAGAAAGGTTTAATAGTGATGGGTTTAGGTTTGATGATGATGTTCTAAACTTCTTTAGGGATTTGTTCTTAAATCAATATTAATGTGATTTTTTTGATGTTAATACATCAAGTATTGTGATTATTTATTATATTTGTATGCTTTGGTAACAAATAGAGAGAGTGAAACGATAGAAAAATGATTAGATTAGGTAATGACAGTTAAACATTCTAATAAATCATGCAAACAATCAAATTAGGAATTTATACAAAGACATATCTCGTATAAGGGCTCGATAGTCTATTAAAGGACTTAAGATTTGATTGGATTTGTGGGTTATTTGTTAATTGAGAGATTGCAAATTCCATAATTCAATTAGGCATGATGATTTAGGGTTTAATGATTATAATTTGAGAAAGAGTAATCCACCCTTCGAAAGTCTATAACTAATACCATATTAACTCAAAAGGAATTATGTTAGCATTTGATGATAGGATAAATCTCCCGTCTCGTAACCGACTAATCTTCCTTGTGTAATATTTGATTACTCATTGGTGGTGCTCAATTTTTATTTCCTTATGTTAATTTTACAATTTAATTTCAACAAATCCATATTCACAAATTTACTTTTCTGTTTAGTTTTTATTTTCATTTTTATACTCTTTTTAGGCCTTAGATAATTTAAATTTGGATTAGTTCACCAACTCCTTGTGGGATCGAAACCTTTAATGCTATAAGTTTATAATTCATATACTTGCGGATATTGGAGGTTTTATTAGAAGTAAAATTGCTTAATAACGACCAAAGTCAAGCCTAATAAATAAATAATAAAAATAATTCTCTCTAGTCTACCAAAAACAAAGAAAATAAAAACAATTAACTCTTCATCCATAAATACACAATGTAGAATAATATATAATCAAATAAAAATAAACTAAAAATATTTGATAAATATATCTATACCTACCACATTATGAAAGAAACCGCATTATTATGTGTAAATAGCACTATTAACCTCTCTAAAGTACTTACTAAGAAAAAATATCATACTAATGTGTTATTTTAGAATAATTATAGCAAATGCAACAAAAAAGATATCAACTAAATCATACAATTTTATGTACTTTCCCAGGGTAGGTTTCAACTGATTCACTTTAACCCATAGACCATATATTCCTGATGTGGTGCCTACTAACGCACATGTAAATCTAATCCTAAATAAGGGTAACAAAATAAATTACGCATCCTAGTTTGGTATTAGCTAATAAAACTTGACCAAATATTAGAGTCCACATGGCACCATAAGCGCATACATAACTCTTAAGTGTCTGACATCATATAAAGAACAAATTCACATAAAATTAACCTTTAAAAATTATCAAAGGAAATTTAAGTTTACCAATTCCTTTAATTAGGTCTCTCTACTAATCTTCCCAAAACAGTATATATATATATATATATATATATATATATATGTATGTATGTATGTATGTAAGTATGTATGTATTAATTAGGTCTCTTTACTCTATATATATATATTTATGTATAAACTATTAATTAACACTCAAATAAATATTTAATATGCATAAATATCAAAATAATTAATGTAAAAAGCCTTAAGTGAAATATATTATCCACTAGTCTACCTAAAATTTTAATTTAAAAGATATAAATAGATAATTAATAGCCAAATAAACATTTAATATGCATATCTAATTAAACAATTATTCTAAAATGTCCTAATTAGAATATACTTACAATTTCATATGAAAAGCACTTTAAGTATCCTTCTTAAAAAAAATATCTATATAGGAAATCACCAAAATGCTCAAAAGTTAGGAAAAATCCCTTTAAAAGAAGTTCTTTTTCCCTCAAGGCTCAACTAATATGGAAGAAATAAGAGTTCAAGGTGTTTCCTTCTCATCTCATCCGAAATAAGAGGTCAAGGTGTTTCCTTCTCATCTCATCCTCTAACTCCTAAGTATTCTCACATGAGCAATTTTTCCACACTACTTTGATGTGATAGGTCAACTTATTCCTTAAAACTTTATCCTTTGATCCATAAGCTGTATTAGTGGTTATATGTAACTCAAGTCTAATTTAGGTCCAACAAAGTATAATATAAAATATGTGATGAGTCATGCACATATATCCTAAACATCACTATGTGAAAAATGTTTTGTACATTAGATAATATCGGTGGTAACGACAAAAGATATATTATCATACCCACCTTCGTCAAGATCTCAAAGGGGCCTATAAACTTAGGATATAACTTTCCTCTAACTCCAAACCTTTGAATACCTTTCTTACATGATAACTTCAAGAATACTTGATCACCAACCTAAAAATCTAAGGGTCGTAATCTCTATTCCATATGGCTCTTCTATCTACTCTAAGTAATACCAATCCTCTTTTACATCAACTTAACTTCTCCATTATCTTTTAAACTATCTTATGCCAAAAAATTCTCTTCTATGAGACTTGCACTTCCTCTAATATAAAGGCTTAAAAGGTTTCATCTAAATGTTAGCTTAATAATTGTAACTATATGTTAACTCCACCAGTGCAAGATGTTCATCATATACCCCTCTCGAGTCTATAATATAGGCCTCTCAACAGATCCTTTGAAATCTATACTATCCTTTTTGACTCTAAGAATGAAAAGTTGTACTAAAAGTCATCCTAGTCTCCATAACAGCATGTAAACTCTTCCAAAACTTATATACAAACCTTATATCTTGATCTTACATGATAGAAACTAAAACTTTATGAAGTCTCATGATTTATTATATATATAATTGCGTCAACTTATCTAAAGAGTAACTTGTTTTAACATATAAGAAATAAGCTGACTTAGCTAATCTGTCTATAATCACCCATACTTACCCATCAACTCTCCCTATCTTCAACCCTAAAATAAAAGCAATGGTAGTATGTTCCTATTTCTACTTAAGAAAGTTATAACTCTCATTTTAGTCTTTAATGCTCTATCTTTTATTATTAACGAATTAAAGATTATGCCAAATTTCTCATTATCTCCCTTTTTATATTATTCCACTAAAAATTTCTCTTTAGGTACTTACATTTATTGGTCTTATATTCCTATATAAGTTTATAGAGTATTCAAAATAGTAAGCCACCTCTATAATCAACCTCTTCAATTGTAGATCATTTGTAATACATAACCTACTATTAAAATTTAGTTCTTGTTATCATCAATATGAAAATTAGAGGTTTTGCTTATATCATATTTTTACTTTGATCATTACTATGCTGAGCCTACTTACTCATGGTGATTAAAATTGATTGTAGAATCAAGCTTCTTATTCATGCTCCTAACCTTGAGTCACCACCTCTAACTATAATCTTCATAACTCCTTACATAACATTGTTATAGGGTGATCAATATGAAATATTACTGTGATCCTTCTAAATTAAAACATCCACCATTATGTTAGCTTTACCTAAGTGGTAGTGAATGTCTGTCAACAACTAGAACCATCTGCTCTATCCTATATTTAACTCCTTTTATATGAAGATATACTTTAAACTTCTATAATTTATATACATTGCACATCTCTTCCCATACAAATAATGCTTTTAATCTTCAAGTAAAAACTAACATTGTATGCTCCAAATCAAGTGTGAGATAATTTCTCTTATATGATTTTAGCATTTTAGAATCTTAAGCCACCACCTTCTTAATTTGTATCAAAAGACACACTAACCCCTTCTTTGAGGCATCACTAAAGATAGTAAAAGCACTAGTGATATTAAGAATATGAATCATATAAACTATCATGAATGTTCTTTTATTTCTTATAATAATTTTTCATACGTAATAAGTTATGTACCTTAATCACTATAGTGGGTAGATTCCAATTTTTCACTAACTTGACTTGTTTTAAATCTAGGAATGTCCCCTATTGTTTCACAACGTGCCCTAGAAAAGAATTTTCTTTTATATATAACTCATATTTCTTTAATGTTTGTGTTATGATCCTTAAATGATTTACATACTCCTCTTCACTCTTGGAGTAAAGTAAGACAACATCTATAAAATACTATTATAAACTAATATAAGAAGAGCTTAAATAAGCAGTTCATCAAATCTATAAAAGAGGTGGTAATATTAGTTAACATAAATGGAATTACCAAGAACTCATAGTGCACATATTAGATCTTAAAGGCTATCTTTGCTACATCCTTTATCTTAATACTCACCTAATGGTAATTCAATCTTAAATTAATATTTGTGAATACTTTAGTCCCCTACAATTTGTTAAAAGAATATATATTTATGGGTAGAGGATAAAGATTCTTAATCATCACCTTATTTAACTCAATATAATTGATACAATCCTTATGAAGCTATCCTTCTTCTTGAAGAAGTTTTTATGCACCCTAAAAAGATAAACCAATACTTGCAGCTATCACTTGCGAATGAGCATTAGAAATTAAACCAATACCTAAAAAAAATCTTAATTTAAAATTCTGTCTCCCTCTTAGATAAACCTGCCAAATTTTAAAGAACACGTCAAAAACTTCCCTCACCACTAAAATATTTTCCAACTACAATCCTTGCTCACTCATATCTTCTAAGGCCACTAAAATATAATGGTCTCTTTTCCACCCCATGTTCATCCTATTTAGTGTCTATAAAAAAATGAATCTCTTGGTCCATAAGATGATGAAGTTTGCTCTTTTTTATAATCTAAATAAGCATAATTCCTCCCAACTAATCCATACCTAGACTAGCTTCAAAATCCCATTTCCCTATTAAAATTATGGTTGCCTAGTAACTTCACTCCTTCATTATTCATAATATTTCCTCACTTAATACTATAGTTCCTTCCACAAGAGTACCCACTCATAAATTAACACGCAAATCACAAGTAGAATACCTTTCTATAAATATGTTGGATGCAAAAAAAAAGTGATGTTAAGGTATCAAACAAATAATAAGTAGAAATTAAAGAAATATGTACAATATATGTGGCCATTGTATTAAAATTTTGTGCTTTCTCCATGTTTAAAGAAAACTATTTTCGTAGATCATAGGTATTTGACCTACTCATGGATTGTTTATTGGGCCAATTATGTGATATTAAATTGTCAGTGGGTGTAGGAATAGTTTTTAAGGTAGCATGTGTTTGCCTAGGGTACTCCATTGCCTTATGTCCTATTTAACCATATACAAAACATGATATAGTCTAGATCCACTATTAAGGAAATTAAGGTTCGTCATGAATTTTGTCTCCAAATTTATAACAAAAACCCCTAAAAGGTACTTACGCTCCACTATTGCTTGCTTCTACTTTGGGTGGTATCACTTGATATCTCTTGTTAGGGAAGGCAACATGAAATCTCTACTCCTTGTTCCTCTACTACTGGAAACTACACTCCTTTTCCTTTTTGAAACATCTCTCTCAAATTTCATCATTTTTTGTCCCTCCTTATAGAAATATGCCTTTGCTTACCACTATAGCAAGCCTAAATAACTTAAATGCTCTCATGTTGTATTTTAATCTAAAATCTATACCCATAATGAATCTCTACCTTATTCCATCCAAATCCATAACTGTTGTAAAGAATATGTCAAACTCCCTTGTACTCCTCTATTATTATACTATCTTACTCCAACTGGTAAAACTTTTTTTTCAATCTTTGTCTCATAGTACAAGAGAATTACTTATTAAAGAAAGCATCTTTGAACCTCTCTCAAGTCACTAAAGTTGAAACCAACCACTTTTCTATCTCCCATTAATTGTTTTCCACTCCTTTTGAGCAATGTTATGAATATCGTATCAGTATCGGTATTGGTACAAGAATTAGTTATATTACAATATAGTATTAGTACCGGTCAATATCGAGTACCATTTCAAGTAATTCTTAAAAATTACAAAATAATCCCTAAATTTTTGAAATTACGAAATAATCTCTCAATATATTATGCTATATAATTTTTAATTTTACATCAACCATTTATGTAAAAATCCTAATAATATAAAATTGAAATAATAATTTTCTCATATTTCCAGTAATATTACTTTTCAAATATTTCATATGTAAATAATAACCAAAATTAATATAAGAAAAAGATTGTTTAATCATCATAATGATATAAAACTAAAATTAATGCAAAGTACTTAAAATGTTACAAGTTACATCATATAATAAAAAATAATTAAATCAAAACATATATAGTAAGAATAATATAGGCCTATAACTCTATAAGCATTACAATTTACAACAAAAATTCATACCGAGAAGAACAACCAAGTAGAAGCAAAACTTGAAACAAAAACACCTATAGTTAAAAGTTTCATATTTGTATTGCACATATAAAATTTAACAAATACATCAACTACAAGTCAAATTAAAAGAAAAATGAAGAATATAAAAGACTAAGAACTTCATTTAATGGAATGTCTTCTCAAATCATATTGACTCCAATTTTTGTTTAGTATAAAATCATCATCATTGAGAGGAGTCTTATCATCACCATCATTCAAACTTATTGCACCAAATAACATGTCAATACTTTCCTATGACATATTTTCTTCTAATTAACTCTTATATATCAAAGTTAGTTCCTCAAAAACCCAATCTACTAAAAGATCAACATGCTCATGATAAATTAGATCTGTAGAACTTCTCATTCTGTTAAGAGTCTAGTAAACAAATTCAATTAAATTATTAAAAATTACAAGAAATTATGTTCAACTTAATAATGATAATAACCTAACTTTCTCAAAGCTTTAAGTTGTATTAAACAAAGACCAAATCACTCAATCTTTTGTGTTTCAATTTATTCCTTTTTTAGGAATAAATGAATAAAAATGTACTACAATTTCTTTCACACTCTATTGCACTCACATATTAACTTAGAACTTGAACTACAAACATTTACAATTACGAAATGCCACTTTTGAATTGGTCCCACTAAGCAATTTTAAGGAAACAAAAGTACACTTATAAATAAAATAAAGTGATGATTAATTTCAAACATGTAACAAAAGTGAAGAAATATATACTTGAATTAAGTTTGTTTTATTGATGAATTGCAATGGGCATTCCAAAATTAGTATATGCATCCTTGTATACCTCCATTTTTGATCTAAAGAGATCTTACATCAACTCATGTATAATAATTGTTATGATAGTTAATAACATTCCCCTATTAACTTCAAGTTTCTTTGTAAGCAATGAAGAGTAAAGTTGCCTTTTCCATCTTTTACCGATGAATACAAGATAAGGTGCATATAAAAAAGGCCTATATTTTAAGTTGGCTTTAATTTCTTCCTTCGCCCTGTCCATGGCATCATAAAAATAACCTATTGTTGCATTCTCGTCACTATCAACCAGATAAATTATTCTCACTAGAGGCTCATAAACTCAAATGATATATTTACATTAGGAACAAAATTTATGATCTTCAAGTATAATTCCAAAAACTCCCGTTCCAAAGTTAATCCAAATATTGGATATGGTTAAGGAATTCCACTTCTACAATGTTATTAAATTTCTAGAGTGTTAGAGGCAATCAACACTCCAATAGATGGGAAAGGAAAGAAAGGAGTTATCATATTGAGATACAACCTACTTATCACTTTTATACATTTATCTCAGCTCCATCTTTATTAGAACAAAGCATTTAAGTGATAATAAATTAGACACAAAGCTTGTAATAGCAGGATGACATAAATTCCTACTATTGGTGAAACCCTTTCTCATCAAATTCAGGACTTATGCATGATTATATATAAACTTGGTTACTTTTCTTACTTTCTGCATCGTTTCATAAATAATAGGAAAGTATCTAGGATTTATTATATTTTTCATCATTAGATCAATGCAATATGCATCATAAAGAGTCAAATGATAAGAATTATACCTACTTTACAACCTTTTTCTAGTTGCTTTTTAAGTAAAATCACTGTTAGTGATGAATTGTACAATGTTTTCATGCTTAAATTCACTCATAACTTCATCAAATATTTGAAATAGAGTATCAACATCTCTAATAAGGCTAGATGCATCAATAAAATTTTAAAATGTTATCCCCTAAGTATAATAAACCCAAAAATTGATAATAGACTCATTTCTTCTATTTATCGAGCTATCACACATGTTTGAACACCCATAAGTTACCCAAGTCATTCTTCTTTAATCAAAATAATTTTTTTTTCAAAAACATCATTGCTCAGAAGATCAAATATGCACTCATCAATTAAAGGAGTTTTATATCCTAGGATGTAAGAGGAAATAGTATCCACCATAAATTGGTAATAATAAGATTAAATAACATTGAATGATACACCTACATCAGATCACCATCTAGCTTTTACCGTATCCATATCATGAGCTACTTATTTAGATTATAATGCACTATAATTTGAAGGTTAAGCAGTAGGAGTTATTCATAGTGCAAAAAAATTAAATAGTTGTCATTTTCCCCCTTATATTAGGTGTAATAATCCCTTTATATTTCAATTTTTTCTTTCTGTCTTTCTTATGTTGATACTCTTCAAGCAAAGTCTTCATTTGTCATTTCATGTCATTGTTAACTTTTTTCCAAGTCTAGGGATGGTGAAGGCTCCTAAGTTCATGGAAATGCATTTTGTATCTTTATAAGAATCTATAGAAGCTAGCTCAAGGTCTAGGGAGAGTGGAAAATCTAATGGCTTTATTCACAAAAGCTAGAGGAATGTTGTAACTCCATCCTTATCTATTGGAAAACCTACTTATTATCATTCTACAAAAGTTAATGATATGATTACTCCATTTCTAGGTATGTTCCAAGTAGGAGTTAGAGTTTGGTAGTATACACTTGTTGGCTTTTTCCTCAGTAAAAGGCCTTCTTTTCCACAAGTTCAAACATAGTCTAAGATCAATTATGGTAACAAAAGCATTAATAGAATTCTTTAAATTATTCTTACTAGGGATGACTCTTTTCCATTCAAATTTTCAGATCAATACAGTCTAAATAAGGTCTTGGCTTTTTGTCCTTGACACATTGGTGGCCAACCAATGTTTATTCAAAAATGGAGGCTGAGAATGGAGCTAGACAGATCTAAAATTAAAAATATACCTTTGTGGATTAACTTCCATAATGTTCCCTTAAAGTACTGGACATTGAAAGGGCTTAGGTTCTTGCTCGTTTGATCAGTAAACCACTATGCTTTGATAATTATACTGCCAAATTAGATAGAATCTACTATACGAGGATTTGCACTGAATTTAAGGTAAATAAAGATTTACCTGAAGTCTTTCCTCTAATGAAATTAAATGAACTCATTGAGTTATGAAAATATGAGGTCTAACTTTCTTACTCTTGGAAGCCTAAGTGCTAGGTGTAAATTATACTCCATTTTTATAGTTGTTTATGTATGTTTTAAAGCGTTTATTAGATGATTATCATATGCATAGGCTTAGAATTATGTTATTGTTAATGAGTGTATGCATTCTGAGTGTCTATTTAGTTTAAAGCAAGAATTGGATCATAATTTTATGTTTCAAGGAGTGTTTAATGTGTTTGTTAGTAATGGAAACTAGGAAATTGAAGAATGTAGAAGATAAAGGATAAATGAAGCAGTGTATGATCATGACTTGCTTGTCATGACCGTGACAAAGAGTGTAAACAACAATTCGGTGAATTTTAGTTTTTGTAGCACACGAGTCTTTTGTAATTTTGACAATTTAGGGCTATTTTTGGAACCAAATTAAGCAGTTAAACCCTAGAAAGAATCCTAGAAACCTCAACAACTATAAAAGGGTAGCTCGCATCTTACTAAATTGGGATTAAATTAAGGAAGATCAAAAAGGGAGCATTGGAGAGTTTTAGTTGTCCAGCATTTCCAGGTCAGTCCACATCAAGTTTTTTCATCCTTCAATTGTTTATTTTTTTAAGCTTGATGTATAAACTAAGATTGAAGATGCTATACAAGTTTATGATATTTTAATTTCATATTAGGATTTGTTCTTAATTTATTATGTGACTTGATTGTTATTGATTTCAATACAATGTTATGGTGTTGTGATATTTGTGTTTGTTAATACTTTGATAATAAATCGAGAGAGTTAGTTAAGAGTAATCCAATTAGGTTTGGGTAATGAGAGTTAACAATCTAATAAGTCATGCAAATATCAAATTGATAATTATATCAAGAGAGATTTTGTTTGAAAACTCAATTATTTGATAGATCACTTAAGAACTAGTTGAAAACGTTAGGCTATTTTATGAATTGAGAGATTGCAAAATCTGCAATTTTATAATCAATTAAGGTTAATTAATTGGGGGTTAAATGATTAGGTCTTGAGAGAGAATAATAAACACTTCATAAATCGAAGATTGACACCTAATTGAGTCAAAAGTGGTTAAAGGACCAAAAAATGATCAAACAAATCCTAGACTTTCATACTTGATCATCTTTGTTTTATTGTGGAAGCCCAATTATTAAGTGGTTAAGTGCTCAATTTTATTTGATTGTTTTAATTTCTTATTATCCATTCTCATTCAAATCATATTTTTAAATCTTAGAGAAATTTAGGTACACTTAGTTTTATCTATTTCCTTGTAGGATCAATACCTTTAATGACAGGCCCCTATCCTGAAATGACTAAGTGGCCTGCTCGGTACCTCATGGGGGCCCTCTAATCAATATCTAATCTAGTTGGAAAGTTTCTAAAGGTCTAAGCCTATTTCCATTTTTATTGGAAAATTTTAACTCAACATTAATAAATGTTAATAGTGGAGTTTTTTAAAACCATTTTATTAAAAATTTCAACAGGATAACTGTTGCATTTTGACATCCCCAAATTTTTCGAAGTCCCAATAAAAGTTCAAAAAACTTCTATATTCACACCAAAATCTCCACTACAAATTCTAGAATTCAGGTCCACTGACAAGCATTCTCAAACAAGTACACGAATTGATTTTAAAAAGTTTAAAACCTATTAATGCATTTAATTTTAAAGCATTATATATAAGCCTTCTTTACACAAAAATACAATTTAAACATTTTCATAGGTATGCAGAAGTTCTTAAAAAGTAATTTCAAGGACACCTGATGAAGCTAACTAATCGTGGGTTGGAGTTCCTACTGTTGAAGCCTCTGAGTGCACCTAGGAGGTTTTATTTTAAAAGCAAAAAATAGAGTGTAAGCTAAATGAGCTTAGTGAGTGCCATATTTTCTATTCAAATCATATTTAACAACTTAAACCTCCCTAAAACAAATTGATTTCATTTCATATTATACAATAACAATATAAAACATACATTTTTCCTCAAATCAAATTTCTTAATTTTCTTTTAAAGTAAATAGTGGCGATATTATTACTGTCAGGAATTTTCTTACACGACATAGCTAACCACTAACGTCTTTTCCATACGGTACCTTTCCATATAAAGTCACGGAGCTGGTTATGCATCACTTACCTACGACTAGATATCCATTAGTTATGGAGCTGGTTCTACACCGCTTATCCGCACTAGGTTAATTATTATATACTAGTGTTATAGAGTTGGTGCAACTTCCCTTACCCATAACAATTTTATCTTGCAGTAATATACTCCATACGTGTATAGGGAGACTTACTGGACTACTAACAAACACAATACAACTTGCTATTAGTAACTGACACACCCTAGACACTACTATACACGATTAAGATGTTATAACTAGTATAATAACATGTATAAAACCTAACGATATACCAAAGGATAAAAATTGTTTCCTTTTTATCAAAAAATAAAGTCATTGTAATGTAAATTCAATTTATATGAAATTTAACTTTTAAAATAAAATGCATATTGTTAAGTCATTTAAATTGCATTTATTTTGGACTTAATTTTGGTTGATGTGTTGAAATTGGTATCCGAAATTGATGG
>JANZXR010255093.1:0-30246 GCA_027575705.1 Erythroxylum echinodendron | reverse complement strand
GATGGAACGTAAACTAATAAATATATACTACCTAATATACCCTCAATAATTTTTCTTAATACCAATTATTTCTTCTAACCCTATCCTCCTGTATATAATTAATAATATTTTTATATTATTTATCTTTACCCTAATAATAATATTTTTATATTATTAATAAAAATTATATATAATTAATAATAAAATAAAATTTTTATTAATGAAAATAGAAAATATATAAGAAATATTATTTAATTGTTTGTATATATTTCTATATAAATAAAAATATAAATACATAATTTTTAAATATAAATCACATATAATAGAATAAAATTTATTAAATAATTAATAATAAAATTTATGAAATAATTAATAATAAAATAACAAAACTTTTATTAAAATTTTTATTATTTTAAAATAAAAACATATAAAAATTTATTTGTCGCGGTTGTGCTTAACTTTTTAATTGAACATGATTTCTGTTTTAAAATCATAACGTTAAACTTCTTGCAACAACCATTTCAATATCAAGGGTATAATATTCATTTATTATACATTACATTCCATTCCATCCATCTTCTAAATAATGTTTCATTATATTACATTATTAACCCTTCCATTCCTCTCAAACAACTTTGCACTATATTACATTCCATTTCATTATAAACCGTTTCTTTTTGTTTTATTTCATTCTATTAATTAACATTCAACCAAACAGACCCTAATTGATTAATGATATGAGTAAAATGAGCAATATCATGATAGAAGACAGAGAAACTATCATAGCAATAAAGTGTATTATCATTAAAGAGGGTCTTATCAGTAGCAGAAAGATAAAAATTGAATTTAAGTACCAAAGTGCTATTTTTTTTTAGTGTTCCCCAATTTATGTTAGTGTTTCTAATATTAGTATGAGAAATAAGTTTGGTGATATATTTCACTTGTGATAGTCAATAATTGAATTTATATGATTAAAGAAGAGTAAAATGTACCACTAAAAATTTTGAGAATTTGATATTCAAAAGCTTAATTTCATAAACGTTTGAAAGGAGAAATAAGATGATATTTATGACTTCTGATTTTTTTTAAATTTAATTACCATAATATTATTGAATAATATTTTAAATTCAAAAACAATTTTACACTTAAAAATATATTTAATCTTAATTTTTGAAATATAAAATCGATTTGATGGAATAAATATAGAAAAAAGGTATCCTAACTTTGTAATTATGTTTTAAACCGATTAATATAGCAACAAGTAACTAGATTTTATGGAATTCAATTCAATTCATTTTTATTGTTATAAAAATTTTTGGGATAAAATTAAGTTGAGGACGTTGAAGTTACAGACTCGATTTATTCATGAGCTGTCAAACTGTTCAAAGTTGGCAACCTGAGGTATCTGGAAGTTCAAAGGATATTGGCGGCCTTGCCATTCAAAGAGACGTTTTCCATTCTGTAAATGCTTCCAAAAACACATGCTTTTCTTTTCGTAGGCTCAAACACACGAAGATCATGCTCGAACCTCTTCTGCAACTTGCACATACCTCCAATTTTCATGTTCACTATCTTTTCTTGAATGGTCCCGTAATCATTGACACTTGCGAGGATGACTGGAAATTTCCCATATACGGCCAAATTTAAGCAAACAAAATTTAATTCTATCACAGAATGCGATTAGAATGGCACAGTTATTCTACCAAACAATGGATTTTGTATAATTTTTTTGTCATGACAAAGTCTGACGTTTTCTTTTAGTTTGTCCGATATGCAGAAGTGGATGAACTTCTTCACAACATTTTAGGGCACAAGTTTACACCTTACCAGCAAATTAAACATTCCAAAAATGTTGCCCACGTGCCGTCACTATCATAATTTTCAGAATATTAAATTGTTTCTTTTACATTATCAGGGCAGTTCTTGACCTTTTATAGGCTTTAGGTAAAGTAAAAAAAGAGGACCCTATTTTGCCTCTTTTTGTTCTTTATGACTGTCAAAATTAGATCATGATAAAGAACAAAATGTGACAAAATAAGGATTAATACATATTATATTAATACATATTATATTTTTGGCCGGGGCTACACATTATACATATATATTAATCATCCATGGAGATACTGATTAATAAAATATGGGTTGAAAAATAGGCCTAAAATTTTTCATTTTTGTTTAGACATTGTACATGGAAACATCTAACGTGAAATACTTCTCTTTTCAACGTACAGTGATGAAAATTGATAATGAGCATATGGAGGAGATTTATTCTTTTGCAAACCTGTCAGAGCTTCATAACCCTAGTCCTTAATTTAGTCTTTCGTAATAGAGCCGTCACCCTTAAGTTGAGATTTTAAAAACCCATAATATTAAAACTGGAATTCGAAGAACTGAGGTAAATAAAACCATATTCATTAAGAATCAACATATAACCACTTCTAGGAAAGCATTAGTAGCTATTTTAGTGCAAACTCGAAAGAATTAGGTCTTATGAACCTATAGCCTTGAAGATAAACTCACCCTAAGAAAGCTGAAAGTAGATTATATTGATCCACTTGAACCCTTGAATACAAAAATCAAGCACCCAAAATGTTTAGAACACCAGAAGGTTTATTCAAAGTTAAATGAAGAATCTAAGAGAACTCCTCTCAATTTTGAAAATTCAGAAATGAATTTTTTATTAATTGTTGAACATGCTTTACAAAGATGAAAAGACAGGTTAACTAAATGTTAAGGAATCTAGGAAAATGAAAAGCCAAACTTAACAATTTTAGGAAAATGAAAAGCCAAACTTGACTAACAAATTCTAAAGTTCATTTAATTTAAATGATGAAGTCTAAAATATGTTATAGAGCCCAAAATAATGCAAATTAATCCTAAGTGAACCAGATCATATATGAACTTCAGCCCAAGCCACTTAACCTTTAGTGGTTTTAGCCAAAAATAAATCGTTAATAGTTGCATCCTTTATTTCAGTGATATTAATGGCAAGTTAATGCTCAGGTCATCATTAATGTTTATATAGCCAAGAGGAATTTGCTTACCCCATATATCTTGTACAAGTACATTCAAAGCTTCTTTAACAACCTATTTGATTTAAGGAATGGAATAGATAAGAAATATAATAGTTATTTTTAAGAATAGAAAATATTAGGAATATAATATAATGAGTTTTGTTTTGTTTGGTTTTCTGTTAAAGAATTTCTACGCAAATTTTTGGTATGAAAATATAAACTTGAAATAATAAAGGAATAACTAACAAAAAATCGAAAATTTCCTTATCCTTATTCTTCTTCTTCTTCTTCTTCTTATTATTATTATAATACAAAATTAACTTTCTTATTATTATTAAGATTAAGATTAAGATTATTATTAAGATTATTATTATTATTATTATTATTACTATTATTATTATTATTACTACTAAATTTATTAATCCATTTTATTGTTTTAGATCAACAAATTCAATATTTCAAAATTAGATATTGAAATGGAGTTCTAACTATTTAAGGAAGCACTTGAAACCGTAGCAATAAATATTCATTTTATGATTGAGGATAAATTAAACTTCTCCTTTATTAAAAAATAAGGAGGTATAAGAAGTATATTGATCATGATATTCAAGTAAAACAACATACAAGAACTAGTCAGATCTGTAGAATGCCATGGATTTTGTGTGTATTGATGCAGTTTTGTTCACCATATAACTAATGATCACATATTTCCTTCCACGTTAGTTTACATCTTTGGCCTACTTGCACTTTAATACTAACCATGTGAAAGATAAGAAAGTCAAGCATGTTTATCAAGAATTTAGTTAAACTTTACCTTAATACTCATTAAAATAGATTGCACCAGAGTTCCAGACAATATAAGTTGTTGTAAGCATAACTGTGCTAATGAAGACAAATGAGAAGGCAATAATAAACATAGTAGAATCCCCCGGGAAATGAAATGTCCAACCCTCCTTAGGCAATCCTCGTTTGCTATCATCAAACAAATTTATAGGGGCTTCAGGGAGTCCAGATCTTTTCTTCCCCTTATTGCTTACCTTTAGAGCAGTCAATACTTTGCTTCCCATTTCTGGTTTTGATGCCTTGGATTTTGTACAACAACTACGAACCTGAACAGCCAGTAATCTCTCTCTTGTTGTCATCAGTGCCCTTGTTGGGGTTGATGGCAAGTTATAATTTCTTTCTTGGTTCAATTATGAAGAAATGGCAAAACTATTTGATGTTACAAAGGATTGAGGTCCTGTTTCACTATTATTATTAGTTTAGGATCCACTACTTTCCACATCAGGATCTATGGAAGTGGGATTCCCAGTTAAAAGCTGATTACCAGAATTTGCATTAACGACATCTCCAAACTTCTTATCACCAAGATTATTTCTTTCTACAACTGAAACATACAAGCCCTTTCTTCTAACCTTTACCAGTATCCTTGAACGAGAAATCCCCAATGATGTGAAGACTATCAGCTTTGGTGTTGAACCTTTGCTGGGAGATCTAGATATATGCTGGTGCATACCCTACAACTTCTAATAAAAGATTGTATAATTAGAATAGCTTAAGCAATATCTATGTCTTACTTTAGTGCAAGGGTTATTTTAAATTCACTTTTTTTGAACTCTAGAACTTGTTTACTTATTTCAAGTACGGTAAAAGGTCTTTTCAGCAGTTAAATATTGAGCATGGACTTGAATCATTTGACATCTTATGAAACTATGAAAGCATACTTAAACCATGTTAAACACTACTAGGATACACCCGTTTCAGAAGATGAAAGGTGGGAAACTTTACAGAACAATATCAGGTCCAAACTAATACAAGAGCATATGATCTTGTCAACTCAAAGTCAATGTGATGCCCCGTAGTTAGATGACCTAGGTATTGTCGAATGCTACATATGGTCAAAAAATGTAGTGAAATATATAGAACACATCAATAATCCCAACGTCTAGACTTAAGCAATTCTTTAAACCTTCCTTTAGCATGAAACATATAAACCGACAAATTCAATCATACAAAAACTCTATTATGATTTCGAATTATCCAAATTAAAAAATAAAAAGAGAGAAAGAAAGAAGATGGTTACCGTTAAATCGAACCCAACAACTGAATTTAGAGAAACACTTATAATTTCGCTTCTGCTTAAGGTCGAACGATGGAGAGAAATGGAGAGAGAAAATAGAGAGCTTTGTGTTTATGGACATATAGTGGCTGATTTATGTCACAAGATTACCACCCCAAATTAAAATGAAATTACGATTTACACAAGATTTCCATAAATTACACTCGGTTAGCAAATAAGAAGTACATGAACTGACTCAAGTTATCTTGGTTGCTTCAATAGCGTATTCAACCTGAAACAATTTGCCTTCAGGAGAGAAGGTGTTCACTCCTCTATCATACTCGGTCCTTTCAAAGGGACACACACACAAAAATAAATCAGAGTTAGAAAACAAAAAGATCAAATATTTTCCATTCTAAGAGAAAAAGGAGCAAAAAGATAGACTACCTATTTGAGTACTCGTGGTGATCATAAATGGAATAGCTTATCTCGTAAGAAGCATCTTCGATTCAACCTAAACACACAGACAATGAAGAATTAAGGAGGTATGAGTAGAAATAGCCACTCCTTACTAGCGTCTGATTTACTTTTTAAAGAGCCATTCTTAGTAAACAAGACAAGTATCAAAACGCTGCATTTTTCTTGTGCTTTACACAAACCTAGATTGGATTGGAAAACCTGAAATTTTCCACAACTTAAGCAATTTCTTCGAGAAGAGTAGATATCAGAAGCAACTAGAATTTTTCCTCAAAATAGAGAAAAACCTCTTCAACTTTGGAGATATTGAGTTGAAGAGTAGAGTTGATCTAGGAGAGAATCACATCCATTTGACCTATATTCATTGCCATTATTAGTCTATACGTTGTATGGAGCAGAGAGTTAGAGATAGAGATGAAGGGACAAAGAAATTTCTTTAACATACCTTAGAAATCCGCTGGTGAGTTACTTGGAGAATCACGAATAGAACAAAGAACGAACAATGACTGAGAAAAGCGTGAGAATGGAGATGGTGGGAGGAGAGGGTCCAAAAATGAGAGAGATATCTTTACCTATTCCGAACGTGTATGGAATAGGTGAAGATAAGGCCATATGATCTTTACCTATTCCCTCGTGTCTGGGAATAGGTAATATTAGGAATAGATATTTTGTTAGCATTTTTGTAGCTAAACAACATAATAACTAATAAGTAAGAATAGATGGGTAATAGAATACCTATTACGCTCAACCAAACAGGCTGTAAATCTTTTTGGTCATGCCCACCTAGAATACGTAATGGATAAGTTGAAATGTTTGAAAAAAGTTGGTTTCATTTAGTGAACCACATCATCCCCTCTCTTTTCAAAAGAATTTATCCTCAAATCATCACCTGCATCAAAAGGAGAGAGATCAACATCATTAAATGTGGTAATAATTACACTCACTAGGAAAATCTATATTATAAGCATTGTCATTGATTCTTTTAAAGACTTGGAATGGATTGTCCCTTCTACAAGACAAATTAGATTTTTTATGTTCTAAAAACCTCTCTTTTCTTGTTTGCACCCATATCTAGCCACTTAGTTCGAAAAAAGCACAGCACCTCCCTTTGTTAGCCTTGGACACATATTGTTAATTTTGTTGTCAATTTGCTATCTAATGTGTTTATAAAGCTATTTTACCATTTTATTTTTCTTTTTCTCATCAAGGTTAATTGTTTCATCTATAGGCAATAATAACAATCCAAAGAACTTAATGTATTAAAAACATAAACTATCCTAAAAGGAGAATATTAAATATATAAATGATCTCTTATATTATATATAAACTCAATGAAAGGCAGGCAATCTTCCTGACTATTAAAATTATTTTAAAAAACATTCCTAAGAAATTGAATTAAAGTTTTGCTAATAGTTTTAGCTTAATCATCAGTTATAGAAAATAGCAACTTTACAACAAAATTTCCCAACAAAACCTTTCAAAAAATAAGTTAAGAATCTTGTAGTCCTATTAGTAATAATACTCTTATACATACTATAATGCCTCATAATTTCTTCAAAGAATAAAACAATAATATAAGTGGCATCATCTGTTTTATGGTGTGGAATAAATGTGTCACTTTAGAAAACCTATCAACTACCACAAATATTGAATCCATTCCTTTCTTTGACCTAGGTAGCTCCAAAATAAAGTCCATTGATATATCTAGCTACGGTTTAATGGGTACAGAAAAAGGTGTATATAGACTATATGATAAAACCAGAAATTCATCCTTTTTACTAGTAATACATCTACTACAAATCCGTTCCGTTTCATGTCTTATTTTAGACAAAAAATGTTCATGCAAAATGTCTAAGGTCTTTTTTACACTAAAATGACCCATTAATCCTTCCCATAGGATTTTCTTATAAGCAACTCATGCATAGAACATTGAGGCACATGTATCTTATTTTCTTTAAATAAGGACCCTTTAAAAAATTTACCAAACGCCCATTTTTCACAAGCTATGATTATATAAACAAAGTCACCATCATTTGCATACAATTCTTTGACATATTGAAAACACAACAACCTTGTATTTAAAGAATTAATAAGAAGATACCTTTGAAATAAAACATATGCAGTAATATTATCCTCACGTTATTTGTATTTAATGAAATATAAAAAGATATTGATGAATTCCGGCCATTTATCTTGCCTTCTATTCAACTGGCCTTAACCTTTGAGATGCTTTAAAGATTCAGGATCTTTGTGAATCATAATTTTTTGGGTCAAATGTAGTGTTGCCAAGTCTATAATGCCCTCATCAGTGTGTAAGCTCCTTGTCATATATTGGATAATTCAAGTCTATACCATTTAACTTCTTACTAAGATAAGCACTAGGTTGCCTTTTCTATACCAATAGTAGCTCCAATAGCAACTACTGAAGTGTTACACTCATTTTAAAAGTTTCATTAAAGTTAGGCAATGCTAATAAAGGTGAAGAACTGTTGAAAATTTTATATTGAAAACTTCAATATCGCAAGTATACAAATCGTAAGTTGTAATACAAAATGTTCATTCCCACGATGAATAATTAGAAACCTAACAACTTGATTGCACTTCGTTTAAGGTACTAAAAGATTGATTAAACTAAAATAAATTTAGTAAAATTACAAAACTAATAAAACTAAAAAATCAAATAAGTGAATAATTGAGATTAGGAATAAGACTGAAGTTAATTAATAATGAAAACTTAGGAATTATTCTATCCTTTTTTAATCTCCCCTTTATCTTATTAATTAAATTATGCTTAATCCTATATATCCTAAGATTTTGATTACCCTCTATCAAGATCCAATAAAGTAATCCCAATTGAAATTTAATTGGATTTAAAGCAATCTTAAGGATAATTAATTCACAACTAAGATCTCACTTCATTTTTTTTATTAATTTGATAGTTTTAGGTATATTAAGCTACCAAATATCATTGCAAAACTTAACAAAAATAACTTGATTCACTCTCTCGATTTATTAGTGAGTATAGCCATAACAAATATCACAAAGCATTTATATGTATTGAATTTAACAAGAATAAGGTTTAATAAAAACAAATAAGAACAATCCCTAGTAAGAATTTAGAAACCATAAGCATGTTTAACATCCTAATAATCCAAATCAACATCTAAGACAATGAAATATATAAAGAGAAACTAGTGAAAAAAAATTTGAGTCTTGATCTGGAAATCTGGAGTTGCTCTTGATGTCTCCTTTTTTTTTTTTAATCTCTTTGAATCTAATATCCAACCTCCTTTTTGGTTTTTTTTA
This sequence comes from Erythroxylum echinodendron, assembly GCA_027575705.1. Taxonomy (NCBI): domain Eukaryota; kingdom Viridiplantae; phylum Streptophyta; class Magnoliopsida; order Malpighiales; family Erythroxylaceae; genus Erythroxylum; species Erythroxylum echinodendron. The sequence goes on along the minus strand of JANZXR010255093.1, from coordinate 21,411 downwards.
CTTAAATACTTCTTGATGATTTTAGGGTTATTTATAGGATTTTTCTACTTAATTTGGTTCCAAAAATAGCCCTGAAACGTCAAAAGGATAGAAAACTTACATGCTACAAAACATACTGCCATGATCGTGGGAGGTTCCATGATCATGGCATAGCTAGTTCACAACCCTTTGTCATGATTATGCACAGGGACACGAGCATGATAGGGAGCACCATTCCACTGCCCCACTATTGTGATGTCTTCAATGGTTCAAATTCCTCCTCTTTTATTTAATTTCCTTTTCCTATTCACTCATAATCACATCAAACACCACTTAAAATATAAAATTAATATCAAATTCTTGCTCTAAACAAATCAAAAAATTAAAACTCATAAAACACTAACAACATAATTCTAAGTCTAAACACACACTTATCACCTAGGAAAATACTTAAAAACACACTCAAACACCTAGAAAACATATTATAACATAAACCTATCAACATCCCCATACTTAAACCTTTGCTTATTCCCAGGAAAAAATAAAACCACAAACAAACAAAACAAAAAACATATAATTATGCAACAATGCAATAATGGTATAATGACATCAAATCTCATGCAATTAACTTAACCTCAAACATCAACCACTTAAAAAGTGCCAAAACACTAACCAATTTCATTTATATTTATTTGCTTTGCTTTGATATACATATAAATCAAAATATTGATGCCCCATTCAGGCACCTATAGCACTTGTAAGGACGCACTTATTATTATTGATCAATTAAAAAGACAAACCATCACCAAGTACTCCTTTATGAACATTCTTGTTATTTTTAAAAGATTAATAGGTTTAATTTTATTATAAGCACCATTTTTTAGGTTTACATTAATGATCAACTAGTCTTTTGACACAAAAGAAAACACCTTATCATTAATGTCCCCCATTTACTCAATTAGGTTATATTTTTATTTAGCTTGGTTGTAGTATCATTATAATTTTTTGACATGAAGACAAACATTTTTTTATTAATGGCCTAATTACTCAGCTATATCACAACTCTTGACTACAGCTCTATTCTTAACTTAATTTTCTTAAAAAGGGTTAGCTTAATAGAAATTTTATTGACATTTTTTCATTTTAATTTCATAGCCTACCTCATTTCTTCTTAGTCAATTACTCTCATGAAAGAGTGCTAATGATGCTCACCAATTTAATTGAATGTAATTATAAATGTATCCAAACAAGTATCATAAAGTGACTGAATAGGTGCATATCCTAATTACCATACATATTCACTCAAAGACACTTAAATCACAAAATTCATAAGTTAATATTACCTTTGCAATATAAAAGACCATATTCAAAGTAAGCCAATTCCATTCAATTCATTCCATTGACACATTCATAAATTCACACATCATGCAACAAAATGTTCACACAATGCCAACCTAATCAAAACTAAGATAATGCAAATGCCAATTTCACAAACAAATGATGTGTCAATGCACAAACTTCCCCCCAATTAAATGAGATATTGTCCTTAATGTCGAAAATACAACAATACAAATAAAGATAAATAATAATAAAGAAAAGTAAGAGAAACAAAACTTATAGTGATTCAGGTGGAGATGGTGTTGATGATGGAATTTGGCCCATCTTAAACAGCAAAATATTTAAGTATATTTTTTGTTCGATACCATTATTGACGCTAACGGCATACCATCTCCTTCTATTGAGCCTTTATCATGTACAGATGGTCCTCCAAGTGCTTGTTACTTCCTTCCATTTTATTAAGAACTTTATTCCGTCCTTCCTCTTCTTCGTCTTTAAAGTCTTCGCTTAATGAGACTTGTTAGCGTTATTGTGTGATCGGTGCTTAACTGATTATGAAATTATTCCATAACACTTAGAAATTATTGACATGAAAATGCTTAAGATACTCTTCTTAATTCATATATGATTTTAAGTACAATTTGGAAGTAAAGAAATTAAAGAGGGTTGAAAGCGCGACAGTTGGACCATTTTCGAAGGTTAATACTAACTTGTCTTAATGGAGCAAGAAGAAGGCACGAAAATGTCAAGAAAGGAGACATATGTTTAAAATAAAAAGAAGATGAAGACATGAGATGGGACAACCCCATGCACATGAATTTATTGATGGTCAATACAGTAGTGCATAAGCCAGCAGCTAGAAGATAAGCAAAAAAATAGTGAAGCATGAAGAAAATGCATAGCAAGAAGCCAGCAAAAATGAGAAGATGCACAATGCAAAACGCACAGCTCCAAGACGTCCAACATCTGCGTGAAAAATGTTGACCATGTATGCATTTCACATAATGAACGTTCATGCAGACGTTGTGCATAAATGCAAATGTAGGCAAAAAAGAGTGAATAGTAGCATGGTCCAAACATATTTATTTGTCACATCATGGAATAGGGAGAAAAAAACTTGCGAGAGAGAAGAGTAGCGATTTTTAGGCAGAGAGAAAAGAAAAGGATATATGAACAGTGATGGTGGACACAAAGTTTAATTGTGACATCAGTGAATAGTGAAGACAGAGAGCTTGCGTTGAGAGTGGGAGATGTGACAGTGAAGAAATAATTTTAGGGGTTTCAGCTAAGGTTAGTTGTGAGGGATGAAACCTTTTCGTAGGACAGACCTTTCGAGGGCTAAACATCCCAATGTCAGTTTGGAGGTGACATCGATGCCGACGACTCGGGTTAAACATTTTTTATTATTTTATTGTTTCTTTCTCTAATTAGAAATTAATTATGTTATCTTGTATAGATTGATTGGGTATTTGAATGATGATTATTTTAATGCTCTATTGAATCGTTTTTTATGAAAACCTATTGCTAGAATTGAATGCAATACGTTATTGTTGTATTCCTAATTCATGTGTAGCAACTAATAGTTCCGAATCATTAGAGATAACATAACATGCGTTAAATAATTTGAGCTTGTGTGATTATTACCTAGATTAGTCTGTTTTTTTGATTCGTAAGGTGATTATCAGGATAAACTTAGAGAGCTCATTCTAGGTTTCTCGATAGCTAGGGTTAATTAATGAGCACTTCGTAATTAACTAGGATCTAAGGAAAAATTGGGATTAATAGAACCTGTTGTTAATCTACAACCGATAATTGCTAAGAGAGAAAAAAGAACAACAAATCAATGAATTATGCTTAATTAGGGTGTAAGCAGAGATTGAACCAAAGAACCGGATCCCTGCGAAATTCCCAACTTTTATCATTTTTCACATTTTTTTAATTTGTTTTCATTAGGTTTATTTTATTTTATGTTCTTATTAAATCCAAAACCCCCCATTGATTATCTAAACATCAGTTAATTTCATTTCATAAGCTAATTGAGCACTTTCTATGGGATCGAACTACACTCATCACTGCTATAGTAGTAGTCTAGTTATTTTATTTTGACTAATGTTATGACGCGCCTATCAATTTTGACACCGCTACCGGGGAGTGTGGTATTTTAGTTTTTGTTTGTGATTTTAATTGGTGTTTTGTATATATTTGTTCTTAATTGATTTCTTTTCATTTATTTCGTAATATTTTTATTTTTTCGTGTTTGTAATTAATTTTTTTCTTTAATTCATATTCTCAATCCTATAACAATGTTTGGACTACTCAACCTAACTTTTGTTATGGATGGGATAATCAACCAAATTGCTTCCATGATAGTTTGCATGAAGCACAACAATTCTCGTACATACCGTAAACTTCTTATCAAGACTCAGGTACATCCTTGAAAAAATTAGTTAATTTGTATGTTACTAATATTGTGCAATTTTAGCAGGAAATAAGTTCTAGAATATAGAACTTGACAAGCCAGGCAGATCAATTGATGGAAGCTATCAACTGCCTAGCATCACAAAGTAAAGAGACGCAACCATATCAACCTGAGGAGTACCCATTGGATAGTCGTGCGGAAACCTTATAAAGTGAAGAGGATCTTGAGAATTTTGAGGCCAACCCTCAACAAATTTCTTGTGTAGAAGAAGCAGAGGAGGAGTTTGAAGCAAAAAAGACATATCTTTTAACTCATAGGTAAGTACTAAGTTCCATTTTATTGTTGAGAATGACTCTTCACCTTTATATAGCATATTTGAGGAATTAAATAAGGAAGAAAAAGGTGAAGAGACATGTGAGATCTTTCCAGAGTGTATAAACTCAGTCGAGATTAAGAATCTGAGGATAGGGAAGACGCTGAATGGGGATGATGATCAACTAAAGCCCTATCTAGAACAACCTTACGTGGAAGTGGCGCTAACTATAATACCTTAAGATCAAAATTTTGTCACGTGAGGGGAAGAAGGAGTCTAGTTAGTAACCCTAAATAAAGGCACTTTTTGGGAGGCAATCCAAGGGAAGTAAATTTCTTTGTTTTTAAATTTTCACATTAATTGTTTTATGCATGTGTGTTTCTTTGTTGGTTTATATTTGCTTGTTTTTAAGTTTTCAATTAAAATGAGTTAAAGAATAAAACAAACAAAGAAACATTTGCTCATCTTCTATTGCTTCTAGGATTATTTAATCATGAGTAAGGAATGAATTGACTAGAGAATTTCGTAGCAACTTTGGCATGTACTTTTTCTCTTATGATTGATTGATATGCATTATCATTACAAGAATAGTAACTAGTGGTAGACAAAACCTGTGAGTTTTAAAGCCTTATTTGACTGACAGCTTCATTTCAATCTCATTGTTTTTTGATAATGTGTGACCTTCATAACATGCACACCCTAATTTTGCCTTAAATTTTTATTCGAGCCTTATTTGATGATTGTTAACTTTTGCACTTGGTGGTATAATTGAGTGTTACTTTTGTTTCACTAGCTTTGATGACTTTTATGCTACATGACTGAAACACATCTTAACTTACCTTTGCCAGCATTACAACCTTGAAAAGTCTTTTGATCCATGATTTTGCGTGTGAAAATTAGTGGTGGAGAAATGAAACGATAAGCAAAGTTGTAGAATGACATGATCATGAATGATGTTAAGTGTACCTATAGATATATTTTAGTTAAACATATTTTTCAAGTCTACCATTAGATTGCTCAGTTCTTGAAGGTATTGAATGTTGATTGATCATGAGTAAAAGCTTGGAATGTTGATTTCTTGCTATGATTTTTAAAAGTCATTCATCTTTGTTTATGATTATGTATTCTTGGAATATATAGGAAATGATTAAATGTTTGGGTCATTGAGCTTAAATTTGATGTTTTGCCTGACAACGGCCACAGGCAAAAGCTAATTAGGGGAAATTGATAGGTGCTTAATTGATTATGAAATTATTTCATAAAACTTAGTGATTATTGACTTGAAAATGCTAAATATACTCACTCTAATTCATATATGATCTTAGGTATGATTTGGAAGTAAAGAAATTTAAGTGGGACGAAAACACGACAATTGGACCATTTTTTGAAGGCTAATACTCACTTGTCTTCATAGAGCTGGAAGAAGGCATGAAAATGCCAAGAAAGGAGTTATATGTTGAAATAAAAAGAAGATGAAGGCATGAGATGGGACAGCTCCATGCACATGAATTTAATGATGACCAATACGGCAATGCATAAGCCTGTAGGTGGTAGAGAAGCAAAACGATAGTAAAGCATGAAGAAAACGCACAGCAAGAAGCCAACAAAACACACAGCTCTAAGACGTCTATTGTTTGTAAATGCAGACAATGTCTACGTTTCACACAGACGTAGGCAATTGTTTTTGGATTAAAACGCACAGTAAGATAGGAGGGTTTTAAAAAAGAGTGAATAGTATCGTAGTCCAAACATATTTATTCATCACATCATGGAATAGGGAGAAACAAATTGGCTGAAAATGTATAGTAAAATAGAAGGGTTTTTAAAAAGAGTGAATAGTAGTATGATCCAAACATATTTATTCATCACATCATGGAATAGGGAGAAAAAACTTGGGAGAGAGAAGAGTAGCGGTAAATCAGGAAAAAAGAAAAGAAAAGGAGATGTTAACAGTGATGGTGGACATAAAGTTTAATTGTGACATCAGTGAATAATGAAGATAGAGAGCTTGTGTAGAGAGTGGGAGGCGCGATAGTGAATAAATAATTTAGCGGGGTTTCGACTAGAGTTAGTTGTGGGGCATGAAGCTTTTTCTTGGGATAGAGCTATGGAGGGCTTGACGTCCTGACGTCGATTCAGAGGCGAAATCAATACTGATGATCGGGGTTAAGCAGTTTTTAATTGTTTTTTGTTTCTTTCTTTCATTAGAAATTGATTATGTTATCTTGTACGGATTGATTGGGTATTTGAATAATGATGATTTTAATTCTCTATTAAATCGGTTTTCATGAAAACCTATTGCTAGAATCAAATGCAATACATAATTTTTGTATTCCCTATTCATGTGTAGCAACCAATGGTTCGGAAGCATTAGAGATAATATAACATAGGTTAAATAATCCAAACTTGTGTGATTATTACCTAGATTGCTCTGTTTTTCATATTCGTAAAGCAGTTGTTGGATAAACTTAGAGAACTTATTCTAGGTTTCCCAATAGCTAGGTTTAATTAATGAGCGCTTCATAATTAACTCAGATCTAAGGAAAATTAGGATTAATAGAGTTTGTTGTTAATCTATGACCGATAATTACTAAGAGAGATAAAAGAACAACAAATCAATGAATTATGCTTAATTAGGGTGTAGGTTGAGATTGAACCAAAGAATTGGATTCCTACCGAATTCCCCACTTTTATCATTTTTCGCATGTTTTCTTTAATTTATTTTCATTAGGTTTATTTTATTTTATTTTCTTATCAAATCCAAACCCTTTATTACCTAAACATCAAATAATTTGGTTTCATAAGCTAACTGAACACTCCCTATGGGATCGACCTAAACTCACTACTACTATAGTAGTAGTCTAGTTATTTTTATTTTGACTAGTGTTACGATGCGCCTGTCATGGTGCTAAACTCAAACTCACTTATCATATCATGTTTTTAAATTTTGATTTCGAATCGATATTTAAAAGTTCCAAGATTTTAGCTCACTGTAAATGCATATTATTTAAAAACTTAAGAAAAGTAGGGGTTAATCCATCAAATAGAAACACCATACAAATGAGCTAGTTAGTGATAAGAAAACCTATACCTAGATAGCTACTTTTCTTATGAAGAGAAGTAACTATTGTTTAAAAATGTAAGTGGATATACAAACTTGAATTTTATGATTCACACACGAAAGGAGAAATAAATATTTTGTAGAACACTTGTTAGTTCGATTTTTTAGAAAAACAGTTACACATAAATTATTGTAGTAACAAGTTTTCAGGATTTAGAATAACATTATTAGTTGCATTTTTTAATTAAAACCATCCTACCACATTAATTTTTTCCAATATTAAGAAAAATTAAAAATTTCATGATTTTCAATAATTTTTATTTTGAAAAAGAAAAATATATCTTCTAGTTGTTAAAGGTTTTCCACGCAATCAAAACAAAAAATTATCTAAATTTCGCAACTCAAAATGTAAAATAGTGTAGAACTCAAGGGTCAATTCTTCATACGTGGAATAATCAAAATGTATAAATTTGTCCCATTGAATCCTAGCACTCAAAGTGTCAATTTTTCTTCTCAAATTTAGATTTTATAAGATTGAAAGATCGAAATAAGGAGGTGTCATAATAATTCTTAAACAAATGGTTTCAAATTTTCTACTTTCTTTTTGCATGAGGATTCAAAAAAGTGCTCCAAAATCCTTGGCCAAGTCATCTGCACCATCACCCTACACCTTTTCTTTCCCTTTCGGTGTTGAGCGATTTGCAGTTTGTTTGATTCTTAGAGCCATATTAGAGAATAAAACCTATAGAAACAACTAATAAAACATAACAAAATGAAAAATATAAGCCAAAAACATGGGAAAAGTAAAGTGTAGAGAAAAATTTTACAAAACCTACTCAAACGTTGTGATTTTGTGTGGAAATCATTATATTTGTGTAGAAATAATGATAACATAGATAAAAGATGCAATAAAAGAGTGAAAAACCAAGTGAAATTGGAGAGAGATTTGAGAGAAAGTAGAGAGCTATGGAGGTGGCTGCTATAGTTAAAGAGAGAATATGGGCGGTAGAAGAAGAGAAAACAAGTATTTAAAGCAGTAGGGTTTAAATAGAAGGGCAAAATAGGTTTTTTTTCTAGTGAGTCATATTTGTGGGGTTCATCCTCGCCTACCATAATCATAGGAGAGAGGTGCCCATCTTGCATGTCACAATCGTGGGAGGTGCCATAATCGTGACAGAGAGGTTTTCCTCTCTCCTGGGACAATTATGATAGAGAGGCCTGATTCTGACCTACCGCAATCATAAGAGGTGCCACAATTATGGAGTGGTTAGAATTTTGCCATGTTTTGCTCTATTTTCCTCATGTATCCCCTAAAGCATGTTCCCTAACTTGTAACAACTTATATGCTAGAATTTACAAAAACCTAATTAACATAACATGCCAATTTATAAAAAAAATAAAATATAAAACCTATCCTAGTTCTTGGATTGCCTCCCATTAAGTGCTTGTTTAACGTCACAAATTGTAAGATAATAAAAAGACATAATGTATGAAATTAATTAAACCAATTAACTTCGTTAATGCTTTTGCTGATAAAAAAACTATTACTGTCTTCAATTGAATGAAACAACTTGTATTATGAGAGGTACAAATTATCCGTAGTTAAAGTAACTACCAATACTTCATCAATAGTTCTCAAAATTGGCTCATCCACTTGCTTCTTTAACAAATCATCAACTACATCAATTCTCATCTATAAGCTACCTTCATTCATATTCTTCAATACTTTATTCATATTGAATTTTACTTATTTTTCGCCAATTTGAAGGATGAGGTTGCCTTCATGGACATTTACCAAAGCTCTTCTAGTTTTTAAAAGGGTTTACTAAGAATTAGTGGATAATTTCAATCCTCTTCAAAGTTTAGCATGATGAAATCCGCAAGAATAATAAAATTGTCCACTTTTATAGGCACATCCTCCATCATGCCAAATAGTGTCTTCACAGGTTGATCCATTAATTGAACAGATATGGATTTTAAGTTCACATCTCCTAACCCTAATTTCCTAAAAATAGGCAAAAGAATAAGATTAATAGTTACACCTAAGTCATTTAAACATTTGAAAATTTGAAATTACTAACTATAAAGGGTATAGTAAAAGTCCCTGGTGCTAAGGAAGTGCTCTAAAGGCAATCACCTTTAGCACTTATTGTACAAATCTTCTTGATTAATAAAAAGGCTTTTTCGTTAATTTGATGTTTATGTACTTTATAAATTGATAGTGATCTTAAATCGAATTAATGAAATCCTTGATAAATTACATAGAAAGAAGGAAATCATGATAATCGGATTTCTATCATGTGTAATTATATTAGTATCTAAATTATCCCTAGTCATAGGATTAATGAGACGGATATGATTAATTCAGACAGAATAGCACATGATATACTCCTTGATTAGATCAAGCAGTGGATCTAATAAGTTGTAAGCATGAGTTTTCTAGAGTTAAAATGTGAATTCTTGCTAAGAGTAGTAAGTATATTAAATGACCTACCATAAGACAATCATATGGATAGTTTATTCTAGTGTCAATGATAGCCTTGTCATAGAAATGGTGCAAATATCCTTAGAATTGAGGTGCTCAAGGATATCTTGGATACTAATTCTATACTTTGACTCCATTCCTCTTGGCCTTTTAGAGGTTGCTTATAGGGTGGTAATTGGGTACAACTTGAGGTATTTGAAGGTAATTGACTAACCAATAAAGGACTCCTGATAGAAAGAGATGATACCCACAACCTCTTATCGGGGTTATTACTCTGGAATCTATAGCTAGTGTGGAAATGTTACGAAAATAGTCTTCAGTGACATATCTAATTGAGTAATGAGTTTTGAGGACAAAAACTGACATCACTTAGGCTAGATGTAACGTAGTCAGTCTAGTGGGAGTTAACACTTTAACCATACACTGAACCAAGTGTGGTGTAGTATCCAGTTTCCGAAACATACTTAGGATTACCCTTTAGACTATTAAAAATGAGTAATAGCATTGAGAGCATTTCATTCACATGCATATCATTAGCATACACACATGAATTAAAATTCGTACACATTACAAAGATAACATATGCACTCAATTGATATACTCTGGGGTATGAAGGATTTTAGATGAATATGATGTTAAATGTGAATGGTTATGTCTTGAATTTTGGTTTGATTGGATTATAATTACTAATTTGGAATTGAGTTTTATTAATTAGAAAAGTGATGATTAATATGTATATTTGTACTAGGAAAAATTCTAAGTGGTAAGATAAATTGATACATGAAAATTAGGGTGACTAATCCTATAATTAAGTGACATTTAGCATAGTTAAATGAGGGACAAATGGATAAGTAATTAATTGACAAATGAATCAATTATTAAATGACATACAGACTAATTAATAGGTGGCATATGGCAACTTAATTATGGGACAAATGTTTGGCATGCTTAATGACATATGGAAGGGTTATCTGAAGACACCTAGCATCGTATGAAGTAAGTTTCTGTAGCAAAGTTTCTACTGTCTTCATTCTTCTTCTCTGCCAAAACTTGCATGACTCTCTTCTATTTGAATTATAGTTTAACTCTAGCTAAATTTCTACACCAAAACCATACGTATATCTTTTATGAAATAGCAAAAAAATAACTTATGGTTACCTTCACCTTATTGTCGAAAACCAGCTCATTTTCATCTTGGAATTGTGTTGATCTTGCTTACTTGGAGGGTTAGATTACCTTGATATTTTGAGTTGAAATTGGAAGCTTAATAAGTAAGTAGCAATATAATCTTTATGGCATGATTAATAGTATGAGAATGATGCTTGAATTGGAATGAAATGTATATGATTTTGATGATGAAGTGTGCTGGATATGTTAAATGAATTTGGAAATTTTTATGCTTGTTCTTAGTGTATGAAAACTGTGGAGTATAGTTTATTATATAGAATTGGATTGGAATTTGGTGTACAAAGAAGATAAATTTATGCTAAAGAAAGATGTTAATATAGTGTTCTTGAATTGGAATTGTTTGTGTATGTATAAGAAGTGATTGTTATTGACCAAAAAAAAAAAAGAACAAAGTTTAATGAACCTTAGAGTAATTAAGATAGAAGCTAGATGATCAAGTAATGAAGTAGGTTTAAAGGGCTTGTAGTATGGAAAAATCCAATGATTGGTATCTTTCTAAGTTTGATACATTCATGTAGAATTGGGGGAAATAATGTAGTGCACGATTGTGGCCTTAAGTGTAAGATCGTGGCCTAGTTATTTGGGTTATGTCACAATCGCGGAATAGTCCCCACAGTTGTGGCCTATTACACAAGCTTCTGCCATAAGTGTGGCATGGTCCCTCATGATCATGTCCCTAGTTCTGGAAAGTTAACTTCATTTTTATGTAATTTTTGAACCAATTAAGGATAAGGTACTTTACTATGGTACATATGGACTTGATTAAGATTTGAAATAAATTTAAATTATTACTTGAATAAGTTTGTTAAATGTTTGATAAGTTGAAGTTGTTAAATGATGTTATAACTTAAGGAAAAGATTGTTTGATAACATGTATCTAAGTTTGGAATGAAGGATTACTAAAGGAATGATGATGTTCTTATAAATGTAAATGTGATCTAAAGGATATGAATAATGTATTAGGTATGAATGAATAGGAATTGGGAAATTATGTGAATGTATATTGTTAGAAAAGGGTTAATGAATGAATGGTTTAAATGATCAAGACTCATGATTAAGGATACATACTTGGGAAAGTCATTGAGTATGCATTGAGCATAATACTTATACATATGTGTATAATTGAGCAATAATATGATTAAGTAAAGTAGTAATGTGTAAATGTGTGTATTGCATAGTTTAGATGCTCAAGTCGAATGACAGCATCCAAACATTATCGGGTCTTTAAGGCAATAACTATCTGGAGCATACTGTGAGTCAACCTAGATGATTCTCGCCAGGATTTATTTATTTTTGTTTAAATGTCAGCTATTGAACTGTAATTGTTATGATTGATAATTTTAGACATTAATGGTCTGAGGAGTTTGATAATTGGGAATGTATTGGGAGTGTTCTGATTGTATGTGAATCTGAAAGAAATATGTGTACTCAATAAAAATGTTGCATGCTGGACTTAGGTCCAATAAACACGTGAAACTGACTGTGCATCATGAATAAATGCTATTGATGGCATATTCTATGATTTGATGCATCACAATGATATATATGATCAGATAATGGAGTTATAACTGGAGTGGCTAGTGAAAAAAGCTTAACGCTTAGAAATGCGTATAAATAGTCACAAGATCAGTATATAAAATGAGATCAGTGTTCACAATAGATACAAGATAGTTATTAATGAGCTCGGTATCTACAATGGATATGGGTCAGTTTAAAAGGCCCTTGGTCACAACAAAGTAGCAATTAAAAGTGAGTCACATGTGCATTGCATATACAACTTGATATGTATTATATGAAAGACTGAAGTGAATTATTTTTTCTAAAATTGAAATGTCAAATGTGTACATAAAGTGTATTTGTTGAAATATGATAATGTAAAGTGATATGCCATATTTGATTATATGATTTGTCTATGAATTAAATGGTGAATTGTTTTGAGAATGATATGAGTGAGCACATCAATGATGGTTTGCTCACTAAGTTTGCAAAACTCATCAAAATTACAACGTTAAATTTTAGGTACGAGAGAGGAGACGTAGCTTCTAAGACATTCTGGAAGAAGTCTTACCCTTGCATTTTGGACTTAAGAAATGGCTCAAAAGTCTGGTCAGTTAAAACTGAGGAGTTAGATAGAATGTTTTTTTTTTTTCAGTTTTTCATTCCATATAGAATATGTTGTAAAGAACATTAGACTCTCACATGTTTTTAATATAGTGTATATATGAATTATGGAGTGAAAAGTGACATTGTAAATTATGTTTTTATAAATGGAATGAGGAATTGATCTTTGGTATATTTGTGATTTATTTATGACGCCTTATTAAGTGATTGTGATTGCCCTAACGTGCCATTGTCGTAGGGTATGTTTTTGAACATCCTCTGGATGTTCGAGTATATACTATATGGTAGTAGGCTGTTAAATTTTTGGTATCAGAGCACGGTTTAGAATCCATAGGGAGAAATATAAGCATAAAAATATGATATACATTGAGAGATTTGGATAGTGACTAACGTTATTGTTTATTATAGGTCATTTGTTATAAGAGATCAAGTTGTAAAGTCAGCTGATCTAGAGTCTGTAGGAGTCAATAGAGAGTCTTCAGTAATAGAGTTTGAACAAATGCCTCCTAGAATTCCTTAGCGGAGAGAGAGGAGGTACAATATGCTTAAAAAGCAAGGTGCTACAAACTTCTATGAAAGTACAAACCTTGTTGAGGCAGAAGGTGGTTAGAAAGGACAAGAGTAGTATTCCATTAGATGAACTGTGAGCCTGACGAGAAGTTTGATTATAAGGTCTCACTACTGTAAGGTCCAGTATATCAATGCTAGAAGATTGTTCCTGGTAGTTCCGCCTAACCTTGTAGTTTGACATGGGAAGATTTTCTGAAGGTGTTTAGAGAAAATTATATGCCCAAGATCTATTTGGATAGGAAGATAAAAGAGTTCCTAGATCTGAAGCAAGAAAGTCTTATTGTAGCTGAATATGAGATAAGATTCAATGAGTTGATTAGGGCATGCTACTGCATTGATTCTAATTAAGGAGGAAAAATGTTGGCGGTTTGAAGATGGGCTAAATATGGAGATAAGGACAAGGTTAGTTATTACAAATTTGAGTAGTTTTACTGAGTTAAGAGTTGCTTTGATTCGAATAAGACAATTTTTGAAAGATAGACAAGGAAAATACAAACAGGAGTCCAGAATGAAGAGACCTAGTGAGTCCCAAATTGATTATAAAAAAAGGATTAGTAAACATTAGTATAGATCATTTCGATCTCAGACCAGATCAAAAAAATCCGTGTTTAGTTCGAGGGGCAGTTTTATGCAAGCTAGTAGTGGTAGAGGTCCAATATCTAAGCAGGCGCCACAGATGTCCAGTTGTTAGCACTGTGGAAAGAAACATGATAAAGAATGTTAGAAGTTATTAGGAGCTTGCCTTAGTTGTGGCTCTTTTGAGCACCAGATTCGAGACTATCCCGTGACTTTGGGACCGCATTCTGGAACGAGATGAGGATCAATGACTGAGACAATTGTCCAACAGAGCAAAGCCAATGGAGCAGGATAGAGAGGCAAAGGTAGAGGAACAACAAATTCAGTTGGTCTTAATGTTAAGACTGAGGTATGAAGTAATCAGCCACAGTCTCAGGCCAGGATTTATGCCATCACCAAACAAGAGGTGCAGAACTCTCCAAATGTGGTAGCAGATGTGTTGAATGTCTTTAATTTTATCGTATTTGCATTAGTAGATCCAGGATCTACACAGTGATTCATCACATCACATCTGGCATTCAAACTGCATTGTGAAAGAGAAATGTTAAAATGTGGCTGCAAGGTGAGTACACCGGTAGGTAGTACTACAGTGATAGGAGAGGTCTGTAAAGGGTGTGTCATTTGAATTGATTAGGTAGAGTTGAAAGCTGATATGATAATATTGCAGTTGAAAGAGATAGACCTCATTTTAGGTATGGACTTACTTACTGCACATAGGGTTGTAATGAACTACTATACTAAGGAAGTCATTCCTGAATCCCTTAATCAGTCGAGAGTAATATTTTGAGGAGTTAGTTAAGTAGTGCCAGTCAAATTGATTTCCTCAATGAGTGTTTTAAAACTTATTTGAGGTAGATGTGAGGTTTATCTAGCCTATATAACTTATTCCTGCAATAAACAGACCATTCAGGATATTCCTATTGTTAGGGATTTTCTGGATGTGTTTCCCACTAAATTATTGGGTTTACCCCCAGAGAGAGGGACAGAGTTTACTATTGACTTTGTTCCAGGTACTTATCCTATATCTATTCCTTTATATAGGATGACACCTGTGGAACTTAAGGACTTTAAGACCTAGTTGCAAGCGTTGTTGGATAAAGGTTTTATTAGGCTTAGAGTGTCATTTTGGGAAGCTCTGGTTTTGTTTGTGAAGAAGAAGGATGGGACTCTGAGATTATGTATTGATTATAGAAAGTTGAATCAAATGACAATGAAGAACAAGTACCCGTTATCGAGGATAGATGATTTACTTGAACAATTACAGGAAGCTCAAGTGTTCACTAAACTTGATTTGAGGTAAGGGTATTATTAATTAAAGATAGCTGAAGCTGATGTACCTAAGAGTGCATTCAGGACCAGATATGGGAACTTTTAGTTTATGGTGATGCCTTTTGGGTTAACAAAAGCTCCAGCTGCTTTATGACATTGGTGAATAATGTATTCCAACCTTCTTTAGATCACTTTATCATTGTATTTATTGATGATATTTTGATGTACTCAAAAACTAGAGAAGTACATTTTGAGCACTTGAGGTTAGTCTTACAGATAATAGGAGAGAAGCCATTGTATGCCAAGTTCAGTAAATGTGAATTTTGGCTTCATCAAGTAGTATTTTTAGGTCATATCGTAACTGGTTAGGGCATACAGGTAGACCCAAAGAAAGGAGAAGCAGTGATGAAGTGGGAAGCTTCAAGAAATGTGTCTGAGATCTAGAGTTTTCTTGGATTAGTAAGATATTATAGAAGGTTTGTAAAAGGTTTTCACTGATCTCAGCCCCTTTGATAAAACTTCTAAGGAAAAATATACCATTCAGATGGACTAATGAATGTCAGAGAAGTTTTGTGGAATTAAAACACCGTTTAAATACAGCACCGGTATTAGCTATTCCATCTGGATGTGGAGGATATATAGTATATAGTGATGTTTCACACCAGGGATTAAGATGTGTGCTGATGCTGTATGGTAGAGTGATTGCATATGTGTCAAGACAGTTAAGGTCTCATAAGTTTAACTATCTGGTTCATGATATAGTGCTTGCTATAGTGGTATTTGCTTTGAAAAATTGGATACATTATCTCTATGGTGGATACATTATTTCAAATATTCACATATCATAAAAGTTTGAGGTATTTGTTAATTCAGAAGGAGTTAAATATGAGAAAATAGCGATGGATTGAATTACTGAAGGATTATGATTGTACAATTGAATATCATCGTAGTAAAGCTAATGTTGTAGCTAATGCATTAAGCATGAAATCTAATAGCAGTGTGGCTCAAGTACAGTTATTGAGGTTCCCTAACCTAGTACAATTAAGAGCATTAAATGGTGACCTAAATTTGGGATAGAATGAAGTATTGTTAGCTATATTAAAATTTAAGCCGATATTACATGAAAGGATTAGAAAGGCCTAAAGTAAGGATCCAGAATTTGTTAAGCTTATAGAGAAGTTAAAAGTGAATATGAAATATGAGTTTGAATTGAGAAATGATTGTGGTCGAAGTAGAGATTTTGTGTACCTGATGTGGATGGTTTGAGAAAAAAGATTATGGAGGAAGCTCACATAGTAGCCTATGTTATACATCCTGAAGCTACCAAGATGTTTAATACATTGAAACAACATTTTTGGTGGCCAGAGATAAAGAAGCAATTGACTAGATATGTTACTAAATGCTTAACATGAAAACAAATTAAGGTAGAACATCATGCTACGATTGGTAAGTTACAGCCATTACCTATTCTAGAGTGGAAATTGGAGATAATCACTATAGATTTCATTATGGGTTTGTCGATAACTCTAAGGCAACATGATGTTTTATGGGTCATTGTTGACCAATTGATAAAGTCGGCTCATTTCTTACCTGTGAGGGAGAACAATACACCGGATCAGTTAGTTCGGAAATGTGTGAATGAGGTCGAAAGATTACATGCGGTTCTAGTGTCTATTGTATCGAACAGGGATCCTAGATTTACCTCAAGATTTTGGGGTAGTTTATAGACAACTTTAGGTATGAAATTGAACTTTAGTACAACATTTCATCCTTAATCAGACAGATAAACAGAGTATGAGAACTATTAAACTGCTAAGGATATGCTCAGAGCTTGTGTTTTGGAGTTTAAAGGAGCATGAGATCAATATGTAGCTTTGATTGAGTTTGCCTATAACAATCATTATCACAATAGTACTGGTATGGCACCGTATAAGGCATTAGATGGCAGAATGTGTCACTTGCCTTTATATTGGGATGAAGAGTGTCTAAGAATTATTAAAGGTCTAGAACTGATTCAAGATACTACTGATAAGGTTCAATTGATTCATAGTAGAATTAAGAGCACAGTATAGGCAAAAGAGTTATGTGGATCAGTATCGGAGAGATATAGAGTACAGAGTAGGAGATAAAGGGTTTCTAAGAGTATTACCTTGGCAAGGAGTGCTGAGGTTTGGTAAAATGGGTAAGTTAAGCCCTAGATACATTGGCCCATTGGCGTACAAGTTAGCACAACCTATTGAATTCGCTCAGATACACAATGTGTTCCATGTCAGTATGCTCAAAAGATATTATATCTAATACAACACATATATTGCTAGCTCAAGAAGTTGAAGTCACAAGTAATTTGAGTTAGATAAAGAAATTGCTTAAGATAATTGGCTATTAGAATAAGCAATTGAGAAACTAAATGATCCCTTTCGTTAAAGTCCTTTGGAGGAATCATTTAAGAGAAGAAAATATATAGGAAGCAGAGAAAAAGATGAGGAATCAGTATCTCCATTTGTTTGACCAATCAGGTAAGAATTTCAAGGACAAAATTTCTTAAAGGGGAAGAATTATAATATCCGATTTCTGGAACATACTTAAGGTTAAAACCTTAGACCATTAAAAATGAGTAATAGCATTTCATTCACATGCATATCATTAGCATTCAAACATGAATTATAATTTGTACACATTACAAAGATAACATATGAACTCAATTGACATATTTTGGGGCATATAAGATTTTAAATGAATATGATATGGATTGTAAATTGTTATGTCTTGAATTTTGATTTGATTGGATTACAATTAGTAATTTTGAATTGATTTTTATTAGTTGGGAAAGTGAAAAATTAATATGCATATTTGGGATAGAAAAAATACGAAGTAGTAAGATAAATAGATACATGAAAATTAGGGTGACTAAGCTTATAATTAAGTGACATTTGACATATTTAAATGGGAGACAAATGGACAAGTAATTAATTGACAAATTGATCAATTATTAAGTGACATGTGGACTAATTAATAGATGGAATATGGAAGTTTCAGTTTGGGACAAATGTTTAGTATGCTTAATGACATATGGAAGGGTTATATAAAGACACCTAGCATCATATAAAGCAAGTTTCTACAAAAAAGTTTCTATTGTCTTCATTCTTCTTCTCCACTGAAACTTGCATGAATCTCTTGTCTTTGAATTTTA
This sequence comes from Erythroxylum echinodendron, assembly GCA_027575705.1. Classification (NCBI taxonomy): domain Eukaryota; kingdom Viridiplantae; phylum Streptophyta; class Magnoliopsida; order Malpighiales; family Erythroxylaceae; genus Erythroxylum; species Erythroxylum echinodendron. The sequence goes on along the minus strand of JANZXR010255093.1, from coordinate 2,902 downwards.
GTTTAACCCTAACTAAATTTGTACACCAAAACCATATATACATCATTTGCAGAACAGCCAAGAAAACCAGTTTATTGTTACCTTCACCTTGTTGCTAAAAACTAGCTCATTTTCAGCTTGAAATTGTGTTGATCTTGCTCACTTGGAGGGATATATTACCTTAATGTTTTGAGCTGAAATTGGAAGTTTAATAAGTAAGTAGCAAGCTAATCTTTATGACATGATTGATAGTATGAGAATCATTCTTGAATAGGAATGAAATGTATATGATGTTGATAATGAAGTGTGCTAGAACATGTTAAATGAATTTAGAAGTTTTTATGCTTGTTCTTAGTGTATGAAAACCGTGGAGTATAGGTTATTATATTGATGAACTAGAATGGAATTTGATTTATAAAGATGGTAAATTTATGCTAAAGAAAGATGTTAATATAGTGTTCTTAAATTAGAAATGTATGTGTATGTATAAGCAGTGATTGTTAATGATAAAAAGGTGAGCAAAGTTTAATGAACCTTAGTGTAATCAAAATGGAAGCTAGATGATCATATAATGAAGTAGGATTAAAGGGCTTGTAAGATGGAAAATTCCAATGTCTGATATGTGTGTAAGTTTGATACATTTGTGTAGAATTGGGGGAAACAACATAGTGCACAATCGTGGTCTGGTTATTTGGTTTTTGTCACCATCGTAATGACCCCACAATTGTGACCTATTGCACAAGCTTCTATTGTAAGCACAGCATGGTCCCTCACGATCATGACCCTAGTTCTGAAAAGTTAATTTCATTTTTGTGTAATTGTTCAACCAATTAAGGATAAGGTACTTTACTATGGAACATATGGACTTGATTAAGACTTGAAATAAATGTAGATCATTGCTTGAATAGGTTGGTTAAATGTTTGATAAGTTGAAGTTGTTAAATGATGTTATAACTTAAAGAAAAGATTGTCTGATAACAATGTATCTAAGTTTGGAATGAAGGAGTGTTAAAGGAATGAAGATTTTCTTATGAATGTAAACGTGGTCCAAAGGATATGAATAATGTATTAGGTATGAATGAATGAGAATTGGAAAATTATGTGAATGTATATTGTTAGAAAAGGGTTAATGAATGAATGGCTTAAATGATCAAGACTTATGATTAAGGACACATACCTGGGAAAGTCATTGAGCATGCATTGAACATAATATTTATACATATGTGTATAATTGATTAGTAATATGATTAAGCATTGTAGTAATGTGTAAATGTGTGTATTGCATAGTTTAGATGCTCAAGTCGAATGACAACATCCAAACATTGCTAGTTCTTCCAGGCAATAACTATCTGGAGTATACTGTGAGTCAACCTAGATGATTCTCACTTGGATTTATTTATTTCTGTTTAAATGTCAGCTATTGTATTGTAATTGATATGATTGATAATTTAAAAAATTAATGGTTCGAGGAGTTTGATAATTGGGAATGTATTGGGAGTGTTATAATTGTATATGAATTTGAAACTGACTGTGCATCATAAATAAATGCTATTGATGGAATATTTTGTGATTTGATGCATCACATTGATATGTTTGATCAAGTAATAGAGTTGTGACTAGAGTGGCGATTGAGAAAGAGCTTAAAAATCTGAAATGAGCATAAAGAGCCACAGGCTTAGTATATAAAATGGGCCCTGTAACCACAATAGATACAGGATAGTTATCAATGAGCCCAATATCCACAATAGATGGGGATCTAAGATATGAGATATGCATGAATAGCTACATAATTGTGGTAGTTTAGGTCATTTAATTGTGAATCATATGACACATGTGCATCTTGCTTATTAGGTAAGACAGCAAAATTACCCTTTAAATAAGGAGTGAAAGTTTCATGCTAAATAAGTAGGATTGAAAGCCACTTATTTCCCACTAACTCTCCATTGATGTTGGGGGTTAGAAGAGGGCCAAAAGGTGTAAAAAAACATCAATTTTCATGCAATTGGTGTTGGAAAACAAGAGACCTTTTGGTGAAGTGTTCATCATCTCCTCTCACTCTCTATAAACACTCTCCGAAAGAATACATCACAAAGCTAGCAATTTATGTGTGTTCTATCCCTTCTTCCTAAGAGGTTTCAAGCTTCACTCTTTGCGCGGATATCATTAGAGACGTCCTCCTTTGTTCATTACGGTTTATGACAACCTGAAGAGGTGAAGACAATAAAGAAAGAACGAGATTGTAAGGTATATGTCTTAAGTTCATGTTTTGCTAAAGTTATGTCTAATGGTACTTGAAAGTTCTTGGCTTTTTGGGTTTTGTTTTATATTTCTGTAGCTGTTTTCTATTTTTGATGCATGTGATGCAAAATCAAAACCTAACACCTAGATATTTCAAAATTGAAGGATGTGGTTAGTAATTATAGAGCTGTAGCTTTCCATCATAGAGGCCATTTGGTTGTCATCCTAAGTCCATTTTTTTTATAAGATGTCTTTGAGAAACCTTACGTACTTGGTTATGCTCTCCAAAGCTTCCACTAAGGGTAAGGTAATTTTTAATATCTTTAACTTCTCCATAAACTTTGCATATTGCATATCCATTTTTTTCTTGTAACCTTTATGTAAATGGGATCATTGGTGTATATGGAGGAGGAGGAATGTAAAGAGTGTTAGCTTTCTTTTCTTTTTCCTTATGCTTTTTCTCTTGGTCTTCTATTTGGTGGGATTTATTTTGTTTTTTAGATACTTCTTCCATCTTTTTCCCACTCCTAAGTGTGATGGATTTTAGTTTCTCCCTTGGATTGGATTTCGTGTTGCTCGGAAGACTCCCCACATTTTGTGTAAACAATGCATTAACTAATTGGCCCATTTAAACCTCCAGGTTATGAATGGAAAAGGCATACTTCTTTGCAATTTGGTCAAATTT